>JANHZU010009713.1:266131-285775 GCA_032468055.1 Acrochordus granulatus | reverse complement strand
CATAAATTCAAGGACAATCAGAGACTTTATCTTTCTATCCCATTGTGAAAAGATTTAAGAAATCCTTTGATAAATGAGGTAAAAATGCCACCTTTTACTTAATGAATACAGAGCAAAACATACCAACTTCTAGAACACATTTGTCTCAGAAGTTTATAAAGTATGCATAATAGAAAGATTACTTTTAAAATGCCATTATCAACTACAACTATAGACTAAATGTGTGTTACATTCTCTTCATTTTATTAGCTTTTTCTCGTTTAACTCTATCTTCCAAGTACTGCATTCATTAATATGCAGGTGTAAAAGCTAGTAACATCTTGTTAATTGGTTAATCAATCAAAGAGTTCTTATTTATTCCATATTCTTGGAAGATATATGGAGGCTATTTTAATGTTCAACAAACATTTTTAAGCAAAATTCAAGGGGTAACTGAGTTGAAATAAATGTTTAATACCTGGAAGCTAACTATAATAATTTTTATAGTTTTCATATTTGATTAAATAACATTGAGTGATTGATTAATATACCTTAAACTGAAATCTGTAAATGGCACAAATGATGTGTGGACAAATGGCACTGGATATAATAAACTCATTTGCCCTTTAATTATATTAACTCAGGTATAGGTGGGGCATAGTGGCCAAGTGGTTAAGATGCTGGGCTTGTTGGCTGGAAGCTTGCAGCTCAGCATTTTGAGATCCAAGTGCTGCAGTGTAACAGGGTAAGTTCCTGTTACTTGCTCCAGTTCCTGCCTACCTAATAGTTCAAAATAATGTACAAATGCAAGTAGATAAATAAAAGTAAAGGTTTCCCCTGCCAGTTGTGGTTGACTCTAGGGGTCAACCACAACTGGCAGATGAGAAACTCATTTGTTTCCTAGCTGAAAAGCCAGTGTTTATTCAAATATGCTTCTGTGGTCATGTGACCAGACTGATAATACACCAAGGTTCACAGATGCTGTTACCTTCATAATGAAGGTGGTACCTATTTATTTACTTGCATTTTTTATATGTTTCAAACTGCTAGGTTAGCAGGAGCTAGGCAGACAAAGGGACCCCATTACATGGCAACTCTTGGGACTTAAACTCAATCCACTGACCTTCCAGCCAACAAGCCAAGCATCTTAATTGCTCATGTCACTGTGAGCACCTTAATGATGCCACCTAATTTGGTTGGAAAGGTAACAATATTCCATGAACTTTAGCATATACAGTATCATGCTGACTATAAGTCCAAAGAAGCCTCTTTGGACAACACAGAGTCCTTTGGCTGTGAATCAGAGATAAGCACCACACCCTAGAGTTGGACCTAACTGGACAGGGGAAACCTTTACTTTTTTACCTTGAACTCAGTGATGTTAAGTTTCTCATTTACACCATGTTCTATGCACAACATTTGTCTTGCACGTTGATGTCTAATGTTCAATGAAAAGGATTATGTTTCACCTCTTAACATCTGTAGTACAAGGAGCTATGAAATAATAGACTGTGGTTGCTTTTCTATCTCAGTTTAACAATCTAAAGAATTACTGCAGTAGTCCGAGAACTTAGGGCTGTTCTATGTTAGGGGATTGGGGGAGAGAGAAAGGTTTTGTTAGAAGTTTGCATTTAAATACATTGGAGAAATTGAGTAAGGAAGATCAGCTAATTTAATCAGAAAATAAAAACATATAAATTATATATGTTTTTATATAATATATAAATATATATAAAATATATATTTAACATATATATAAATAAGATGGCAAGTTTTATAAGTGCACGTTGCACCATCGGTAGTCTAAGTGTTATTTTTTATTTCCTTGAGAAGGTATAAAAACCCACTGTGCCAGCAAATCTCTGAAAGAATGAGGGATTAGAGCTTTTAACAAGCAAGTCGAGGTTGTGTTGACTATTACTGCCATTACTTTGTATACAGAAGGACGTTTTAGTGACATCTACTTCTTCTTGAAGTGGCAGGCTGTGAGGTTGAACTCCGTTACTGGTTTGACAGAGAGATTGATCAGGCATTCTGACACTTGGCTGTGGAAATGGAGCAAAGAGAAACATACAGACCCTCCATGATTGAAAACGGATGTGTATAGGTGGCAGAGCCAGCCCAGTTCTTCTTTCTGATTAGCTGCACATAGTTGAAAAGAGGTATGGTCCAATTATGTCCCTGTCTGCTTTGTGTCTGACATTTTGACCTATATTTCACTGTCCTGTATTAGACACAAGAAGAGAATTGGAAATGATCCAGTATTTTTCCTCAAAGATATTACATACTTCTTCCAACCAACAAAAAGTTGCTTATTTCTGCTAAGTGTATGAACCCTCTCATGGATTGCTGCCTTCTTGTGACAAGGGACCTTGGATAACTCAATGAAACTATGAACTATGCCATACAGGGCCACTGAAGATGGACAGATCATTGTGGAAACATCTGACAAAATGTGTTTCACTGGAGAAGGAAATGGCAACCACTCCAGTATCTTTGCCAAGAAAACCCCCTGGACAGTAACAAAAATCTAAAAGATATGACTAACCAAAAGATTGGACCCCTAGATCAGAAGGTGTGCAGTATGTTACTAGAGAATTGCTGAGGGCAATTGCATGTAGCTCCAGAAAGAATGAAGTGGGTGGGCCAAAGCCAAAGGGAAGCTCAGCTGTGGATGTGTCTGGAGGTGAAAGGAAGCTCCAATCCTCTAAAGAACAACATAGCATATAGTCCAACAACATAGCATCTATGAATCAAAGTAAGCTGGATGTGGTCAAACATGACATGGCAAGATTTAACATCAATATCTAAGAAATCAGTGAACTAAAATGGATGGGAATGGGTGAATTTAATTCAAATGGCAACTATAACTACTACTGTGGACAAAAATCCCTTAGAAGAACTGGAGTAGCCATCATAATCAATAAAAGAGTGAGAAAAAGCAGTACTGAGTACAGAAAGTATGAAGGCCCTGGGCCAAAGCTGAACATATGCTCATCTGTGGAAGTGTCTGGTGGTGAAAGGAAAGTCCAGTGCTATAAAGAACAATATAGCATAGGAACCTAGAATATAAGATTTATCAATGAAGGTAAGCTGGATATGGTCAAACATGAGATGGCAACATTGAACATAAGACATGTTGAGAAAAAATGGACCAGAACAGGCAAGTTTAATTCAGATGAATCAAAAAATCCATGAGAAGAAATGGAGTAGCCATCATAGTTAATTAAAGAGTGGGGAAAGCAGTACTGGGATACAATTTCCAAAACGACAGAACGATCTCTGTTCAAATCCAAACCAAAACATTCGACATCACAGTAATCAAAGTCTATGCCCCAACCACTGATGCCGAAGAGGCTGAAGTTAACTGGTTCTATGAAGACCTACAACACCTTCTGGAACTAACACCAAAAAAAAGATGACCTTCTCAACATAGGGGATTGGAATGCTAAAGTAGAAAGTCAAAAGATAATTGGAATAATAGGCAAGTTTGTCCTTGGAGTACAAAATGAAGCATAGCAAAGGCTAACATAATTCTGTCAAGAGAACAAATCATAACAATATTTTCCAACAACCCAAGAAGTTTTTCTACAAATGGATATCACCAGATGGTCAACAGTGAAATGAGTTTAAATATATTATTTGCAGCCAAAGATGGAGAAGCTCTATCCAGTCAATAAAAACAAAATCTGGAGCTGACTGTGGCTCACATCATGAGCTTCTTACTGCCAAATTCCAACTTAAATTGAAGAAAGTAGTGAAAACTAGGCAATTCAGTTTGACCTCAATGATATCCTTTATGAATATACAAGGTAGGTGAGGAATTATGGATTTAAGGTATTAGATATTGTAAACAAAATGCCTGATCTATGGATCAAGGTGCACAACATTGTACAAGAGGTAGCTCCTAAAACTGTCCCAACTGAAAGTAAATGCAAGAAAGCAAAGTGGGTATATGAGTAGGCCTTACAAATAGCTGAGGAAAGAAAGTGAAAGTCAAGATTCCTATTATTCCCCTTCCCCATAGAGTGAACTGAAATGGAAAGATTCACCCTCAGCCTTCTGCCACTTCCCATCCAGACTTAAAATTCCCTTCCTTCCTTCCTTCCTTCCTTCCTTCCTTCCTTCCTTCCTTCCTTCCTTCCTTCCTTCCTTCCTTCCTTCCTTCCATTCTGTTGAAAGAAAATGAGTATCTTATCCTGCAAATGGACTTCTCTTCATGAAGCACTGAATTTCACCCAAGAATTCATTTATATGTCTGCTGTATATCAGAGACCTCTAGTCTTTTTGTACTGATAGCCATCTGAAATTTTAAGAACATTATTAGGCTCCATGGAAAATAACATTCATGAATGTGGTTAAAAACACTTTCATTAGCTCTTCTTTGTTCAAAGACAGATGCTGCTTCTGTCTCATTCATATCTGTTTTAATACTGCAAGCCAGCCAGCATCTTGGGGTGTTTGGAAAGCCTTTAAATCAAATTAACCAAATCAAAAAATGAAATCTGTATATTTTATATTGTTTTAAAGTTATCAGTTCTTTGTCAAAAGATAAATAGTATATAAAAATAAATGGCAATAATAATCTCACAGTTAATATTAATTAAATAATTTCTTTCCAAACAGTGCAAGATTTATCCTTAGTTAGCATATCATTGAATGTTAGAATATTTTGGATCCTTAATTCACCATTGTGCTACAGAAAGAACTGTACATATTTTCCAGTAAAAAGCATAAAATATCCTTCTGCCAAAGTTTCACTTGTCAATTCCTTTTTGTCAATGTTTGATTTTTATTTGGATTTTAATGCATGGATGGTGATCTATTTCACTTTTGTATTCTCTTCGCTGTTTTAAACCACCTGTTTTATCAAATAGATAAAACAGATATAAATATGTAGTATAAATCCAAAAGTGTGACTACTTAGACAACATTCAGTTACCACCCTATTACACTTTCCAAACCTGCAGCACTGTTTTGCCACTCCACTGATCTTTGTCATTTTGAGGGCTGATGAGCACAATTCAAAAAATTGACTTCAGCAGCTGCCCAGCAGTTTTATTTTCTAAAAATGTCTTGCAAGTCTGTGTGAAGTCCAGAGGCATTCTTAGAAATAAAGAGGTGCCAGAGGGTGGTGCTTCACTTTGGCAACTTCCATTTACCTCACACATACACATACACACATATTTCTTTAAAGGAGGTTGGCAAAGGGACTTTTTGAAGATTTCTAAATGGTATTTTATTTTTAGAGACATTAATAAATTTATTTCCTAACTTGAGCAAGATTATTTCTTCTACCTCCTACATGAATTTGAAGAGACCATTTTGTCCCACCAATTTTTTTTATTTTTGATTAATTGACTGATTGGTAAAGCTTTTGAAACAATTGTATCAATAATTTAATGCAACGGTAGGCATTCTTATTGAAATCTTCAAAATAAATACTTAAGGAGAAAACTGCAACTCAGTCATTTTATTTACTTATTTATGAAATGTGTACCTCACCTTTCTGATTATATAAAGCTTTAACTCCAAGAAGTTTAAAGCAGTTAAAAAATTAGTTTGTAATGTGTGAGATCTAAACATAGTTCTAATGAACGCATTTCTATCCACACTTGAGTAATCTATACTAAACTGAAAATGGGCGATTATCTGTATTCAGTTAGACAACCCCATTGTACTTCTCATGCCTTATATTTTTTTTTCTCTTAAAGAGATATGCTTAATGTTACTATTAAATTCTGAAGCACAGAAAAGATATATAATGTCTGAAAATTATATATAATTTCATATGCCTGAAATTAGATGAGATGGATTAATGCAACACAAAAGTGGTAATGGGTGGCAGAAACACAGAGATGACTCAGTCAACAGGCATGAGATAATTAAATGGAGGGAGGGTGTTTGAAAAGGGATTTCTCTCTTAAATGGTGGGAAGAGTGTTAGAGTTAGAAACAATGGCTAGTTTCTCAAAGCAGTGCAATCAAACAGGGTGAAAAAAATATCGTAGAATGACTTTTAGAAATTTACTCCCTCACAAAGGAAGTCTATTTCTATTTGCAATGTCTATTAAAATATTTGTATTCTAATGTCTGACTAAATTGTCTTTAAAGTTCTCTGTATATATCAGTCTAGAAGAAATTAATAGATAAAGGAATTAACTGGAGTTATCCAACACGTTTTCATTGTGTTTGCCTGGGATATAAAAACCACTGAGATGCACTACTTTGACACCACATCAGATGAGAACATGTTTATGCTACCATACCCTGTTTAGTCCTTTAAAAAATAGACCAAACCACGTTGATATAAACCCAAACTCTTCAACAAAGAAATAATCGCAGAATCAGTGTCATTACTGTCAACTGATCTTGAGAATATGCACGTGTATAAGGCAACTAAAGTTTGAGAAATTATTGCAGTCTTCCTTTAACTAAAGAGAGATTATTATCAAAATAAATTTTTAAAGATTAAAAATAAATTGATCTGGTAGCTGTACTGGAACAATTTCAGTACCTCAGAAAGTATCTGTAACTTTGTTAATAGAAAAATTTAGATAGCATTTGATAAGATTGTTCAAATAATCATTCTGGACATTAATCTAAAGGCAATTTGATTATATAAATTGAAGAAAATATTTTTATTAGAAATCCAGAGTTCCAATTTTTTTGAGAATAGGAAAAGCCCATTTTTTTATGGTTGATTCAAAAAAGTTCTGCTTTCACTTAGGGAATTACAGAATTTATCCAAAACATTGATTTGAGTCAGGAGTTGGAAAGTGCCAAAACTAATGCATACCTCTAAAAATAAGTTCTCATGTAAGTGATGACAGCCTTGGTTCTAATGTTATTTGAATTATGATCTATATGTCAGTTAGACTGTTTAGTGCTGAAAGCTTTGCTCTATTTACATACATTTACATATGAGAGACAGTTTGTGTAATGGTTATCAGGCAAGGAACCAGGAGGCTGTGAGTACTAGTCCTGAATTAGACACAAAACAAGTTGGGTGATCTTGAGCCAGTAGTCACTTTCTTTCATTGCCTAGAAGTAGGCAATGGCAAATGACTTCTGAAAAACCTTAAGAAAATTGCAGGGACTTTTTTCAGGCAGTGTCTGAAAATCAATCAATAGTAGGAAAAAAACCCAGATGTGACAGCCTTTAAGTCAGCAAGGTTAAGAAACAGACACAAAGGAGATTCCAGCAATGTTCTTTATTGTTGTAAGGTAGAATAACAGAACCTTGAAAGCCTTCTCTGTGCTCTGTCATATACTAAATTCAAACACGGAGATATTAAGTTTCTTTCTCACAGTTTCCTCTTTATCAGGACTAAATAATTTCTTCTGAAACTTTACCCTAATGGTTCATCCTTCTCCATTCCTAAGGCCAGGTCTCATTTCTATATAATATACAGTATTTCAAACAACCTGCAACATTCAAAGTATCAAAAGGCAGGAACATATGAGCAGAACAAGCAAACTTGCACCTACTATGGAAATCTTTAAAAGAAGGTAGTCACACTGTTGAATAAGACAGCCCCAGTTTGAATTAGGAAACTCCAGTTGGCTTTACCTGATTGTATGGGGTACTCAGTTATTTCTGCTAGAAATTTCCAGGAAAAAATATACATATATTCATATTCTGAGATTTCCAGGCAAACGCACATGGTTCTTTCTCAGGTTGAAAAAAATCAATCGCTGATAACATAGGAAAATTATTCTACCCAGTGTTGTCTTTTTCCATTTTTCAGATCTTGGAAGCTTAATATATTTCTCTCACACCCCCTGCCCCAGAAGAGCAGAAGTAAACAGAAAAGGAAGGATTCAGTTTTGCAACTGAACTCAGTTATTTTATGTTCAAGTCAACAGTGCTGTGAATGGCTTGAACAATGAAGCAGCCCAGTTGGTTTTTAAGCCAGCAGTAAATGAGGAATAAAATGCTGAGCATGCCAATCACCAATTGGTAGGAGGTTGGATCTCTTCATAAATATTATCTCCTGAACAGATGGTTGGCACCATCTATTTGTCTCCAGCCATTCTCTCTCCATCAAACATATTCCAGGTTGTCTAGCCACATGAAATGTATTCATAGCATCTCTTCATATTATCTTTGCAGAAAGAAGCAAAGTTTTTAAAATAACCACCTTGCTGTATAAGAACAAAATATAATGTAGTGGAAGCTCAATTGACCAAACCTTAATGCAGAGTTGGCATACAACAAATCAAATTTCTCTGCACTTTATATCATTTAAATAATTACATAAATCTGGTATTGATGTAAATAATTGAAAAATGTTCAAGTTAGCCCTTTGTCTATTTATTTATATATTTGCCAAATTTATAAAGTCTTCCATCTCACCAAAGACAACTCTGGGAATCGCACAGCAAATGGTATAACCACTTGTAAAACCCATAGGTATACAAAATATAAAGAATCATTTAAAGTAAATATAAAAACAGAGATACAAATATTTAGTCATGGCAACTGGACATTTTTTCTTTTATCTTAGAAACATTTTGCTGCTCATCCAAGCAGCTTTTTTAGTCTAAGAAAAAAGTCAGGAACTCCAAATATGTCTTAGGTGAACAATAGGGAGATGGGAGTAGGCAGAGAGTAGTTACGATGTAAATGCCTGCCTACTCCATACTTCCTGTCCTTTCATCTTCCTGCATCAACTTCAGGGTTTCTTCCCCAAAATGTATATCAATTAGCTATTTATACAATTGTGTGGGCATCTGGGCATCCTCTGCAGTTCCTGCTCTGCCCCCAGTGGCAGGGAAGTCCAGCTCCAACTCATCACTCAACTCCAACTTGCTGCTCCGCTGTAGCCAGCCAGCTCCCACCGAAGTGGTACCTGTTTTATCTAATAGCCAATTTTTACGTGCTTTCGAACTGCACCACAGCAGAGAAGACACACTTCCTGGGATCCACAAATTGTAGTTCCTTAGCTAATGATATTCACACATACCTTCTCTGGCATATCATGTATTTTCTTAGTAACACATATTGCATCTTTGTAATTGATTTGCTCAAATAAAATAAAATAAAATAATATACTGATGACTGTTACTGATTGATGCTGTTCAGTATACTATCAAAAGGAAATGCCTACGTTTCAGAATTTTTAGGTAATTCATATAAGCTAAATGTTAGGAAAACATCAATCAAAACCACTAGCTACTAATTGCTAACTCTCATAATCACTGTCACATTGTAAATTAAAGGAGAGGATGACTTGAATCTTTTCTGTGCAATGTCTATTCTATGGACAGCATCTCCAAGGTCAGGATGATCAACTCTTTTGACCTTTTGTATGGTATTAAAGACCAGAATATTTCTCCAGGCACTGAGACAGGAGTTACACCAGTCTTACTTGTAAGTTTGTTGTTTAGTCTATATGAATACTGGCTTTTTAAAAGCCTAGCATATGTTTTACTATACATCTTGGCCTTTCCAAGGAGGTATTCTTACTGATGGGTATGAGAACACACTCAGAGCATTTAAAGAACATATTAAAGACCAGGAAGTCCAACAGGACTTGTTTGCTATACAGAACAATATTTTCTTGAGCAGTCAGACCCCCTTCATAAACCAGTAAGGTAACTATAACTACACTGTTCCTAAATTTTGAAGGGCACCAACTCTAGCATGTTGTAATGTTCTCCCTATAGCAGTTCTAGAGGGCTGATATAAAAATGTCGCATATAAGCTGAGATTGTGCCCCTGTGCACAAGAGGCCTTGAAACCACAGCTCATATCCTGTTATACTGTACCTCTATTTACAGACTCATTTTATAACATCTTACCTGGTGAAGTATCTGGGAAATTCTAATTTCTTTTATTCTTTTTTCTGTTACTATCGGATCAGCATGATACAGTTTCTTCGAACATAGTTAAATTCTGCTGTACTGTCTCTAACATTAAGCAGACTTTGGTCACCCATCAGTAATCTCCCCATTAACTGTAATAACATTTCTTATTCTGCTTTGTTTTATCTGCTTTATTTATATATTTTAATTTAATTTTTAATTCTGGTCTGTGAGGGTAATAAAAGATTGATTGATGTTATACTATGTATCACCAGAATTATTAGTTTAGGTTTCTATTCCGTATCACGTTTTGTTGCTTTTAATCTTCAATACATCACCCAATGTCACTGTTGTGAAATGAGTGGCTATTTAAATTATATGTATGTATGCACGTGTGTATAAATAATCTGTACAGAGTTATGAGATATGGAAATCAGAGTTTTTGTGCTGCTTATATAGGCTTTATAAAAAGCAAGGCTGGGCAGAAGGTGCATGAGTCAGAGACTTAGGGGAAGTACAGCACCATGAGAAATGTTTTGTACTGACAGCTCTTTAGGATGTTTAGGTTACAGCTGCTGTAACCTAATGATGCAAACTGCATCATTTCAAGCAAATTGTTTCAAGAGTTCAAGCATTTCTGAAGATTTGATTATTTTTTTGCCTCGTGATTACACTGCATATATTTAATTTTTTTCCCAATTAACAGCAACAGAGAGCAATAGTGAAACATATATTTGGCTAGATAGAAGACTGCTTGAAACTACACGCCTGACAAACATCCTGATAAATGATCACTAAGTGGAGTTTTTTTCAATGTTTATGTCAGATCATGTGTATTGTCCCCTGCTTTATTTTACAGGCAGGTCGTGCAAAACTCTGTGTGCTTAAAAAAATGTGCATCACACCTAGGAATGGTTAATGTTGAGATTTTATAAATGCAAATGCTATTAATACAATTTTGGCATTTTACAAATAGCATTTGCATTGTAGGGGAATGACATTATAAAGTGACACTGTAAACTGGTTGTGGTCATCTCATGTTTCACTTAGCAATATGTTGCTTAGTAATGAACTTTCTGGTCCATATTGTGGTCACTAAGCAAGGACTACCTGTAATACATTTTAAAATGTAAAAGCTACATTAATTTGGAATAGTTTGTTGATTTTTGGTCTATATATACATCTTGTGTGTTAATGTTGCAAAGATAATGTTATTCTTGCTGTTAAGAAACACTTTTGAGGAGAGGTTGTTTTGTTCTTGTTGGGATCTCATAGTTCTTATTCTGTATGTAAGAAAATGTCAGCAAAGAGCAACACAGTTGCTTTGCTGAATTTGTGTCTGGCAGGCAGGCTGAAAAAAAAGAACAGTGTTAACTTTTTCTAAGTAAGTAGGTGAAAGTACCTACAGAAAAGTTGGCAAAAGGGAGAATATTAATTATTTTTTTAAAAAAATTTGAATAGGATGAGATAAATTACACAAATTACAATTATGGTGCATCTGTAGGTCTGATGATCTTCATTGCTCCATGGGTTTCACCCAGTTCATTTTGGAATCTTCCCAGGAATTAAATTATGCCTCAGTCTGGTTTTCATCCAGGGTAGTTTATATATGGCTGTCCCAGAAATTATAACCTTGCTATGGACCAACAACTATTTTGTAAAATTTAAAAAACTGCAGACGTTTTAGTCAATGGGACAAAACTAGATACTCCAATCTTGGAGGCCGATATTGGAGCATTCCAAACTGTTCTAGAGAAAATTTCTTCAGTCTGAATGACCTCACTATCGGAAACCTGGTTGACATACACAGGGATTGTCAAAAGATGAAGCACAATGGCAATGTTGGGATCTCATAGTTCTTATACTATATGTAAGATGAAGCACTGAGTGACAATGAAATAAATGCTGTGGTATCTTTGATTGTTGCTGGAATCATTATCATCAGGCCTATGCTGTGGCAATCATGAAAGAGAAAGTCTTTGAATTGCTTCTATAATTATATCCATGAAGAACCATGAAATAGAGATTTTCAGGACTTGATTCTATCTTGAGTTCCATTATAAGCAGTTTGCACAGTCCTTAAGAGATAAAATGACTGGGATTCATGCTGAGCTTGATGCTACTTTGGGCAAAACTATGCCTAATATGTTCACTGCACTGCCAACTAATACTTGTCTGAATCATTTCTATTGCTTGTCCCCCCAAGGAATTAGATGAGGTTCTTTGTTTTGTTTGTGCCATTATTAGAAAATAATGGTTCCTTTTTATATGCTGACTATTTGCCTTGGGGTTTATTTAAAGAACAGAAAAGATTTCTGTGTAAAGTAAGAGGAATTCTGCTTGTGTATTCTAATCTAAATGCATTGATTTAGATTAGCAAATCTAACCTAGTCATTACTATTATAATGCTACTGTAAAGTACTTTGAGATTTTCTACAAAAGAAGAAAAATAGTATGTACAATGTTGTAACAAATGAATAAATAGTTCACCTATACATCTTTAAATCATTCTATGGAGTTCCAGAGACAATAAGTACAGAAAACTGTTCTACATTAAGATAACATTTTCATATCAATATCGGTTCCTCTTACTAATAACTCAAAGACATGTGAAGATGATTCATGATTTCTGAATGCTGTGAACAAGAAGCAAAACTAACTACCATAAAATCTGCTGCTGTAGAATTTTATCTAAGAATTTTTTTTCGATCCTTCACTGCACAAATGGTGAAGGAGGAGGAAGGAAAGAAAGAGAAAAAAGAGACTTTTGATATACAGTAGTTTCAAACACACAACAGGTGAGTCAGAAGTAAGTTGGCTTAACACTCAAAAAAAGCCAACAGTGTAAGATCAAAGAGGTCAATCATCACTGAGTCCTTAGTTGGAAGTGGTTGCATTTTTTCTCCGTATTTATCCTATAACTTTGTTTCCATGTTAAAGCCATTTTTAAAGTTAAATTAATAATTTTCTAAAGAGCCACAGGCTGAGGCTGCAGTTTACTCCCACACTTGGGGGAGTTAGTTCTACTAAGTTAATAAAGCCTGTTAGGATCATTCAGTCTGCTGGATTGCAATATACTGTGGGTACAAGACCAATATTTTAAATCTAATCCAGCATAAAACTATCATAAAACTCCTTCCATTTCCTGGGTTCAATAAGGGCTACAATTTGCACATGAATTACTTAAATACAGCTAAATTAAGCGATATGCAGCTGTAGATGATTTTTTTCTCTCTCCTTGGAAAGTGTAGTGTATTTCAAAATGAGTACATTGGTCTCTTTATTTTTAATGCATCCAGTCTAGTCATAAGAGGATCAATTTTCCCTTGAAAATTGACAAATTTTGCTGCTTAGAGTTTAATTCTAAAAGATTCCAAAAATATGTACATTAAGATGTCTAGCTCTGTAGTGTGCCAGTTTGGAATGGAATAATGCTTAATGCTTTCATTTACATATGTAGAGCTTACAGGTATATTGTTCAGTTTCTCCACCTCAAACACTTAGTATAGATTATGAAAAACTTTTCTTTTTTACATATAAATTATTGTGAGGCAAATTAGAGTACACTTTTTTTTTTGCTCATTTCAAGATGAACTACTTATTTCTTGGACTCAGTAGAATGGAGAATGAAACCACAGCAACCATACAATTGAGGTTCAAGTTCATATAATTTTTATTTTGATCCAGAGAACTGATCTGCTTTAGTTTTTAGAAAATCTGGATCAATGCAAAATATAGGAAATATTTTCTTTGTAGAAATACAAATAATTAAAAGATTATAATTTTTGTATTCCACAATTGGTCTTTATTGTTGAATGTCTATGTGTATTCACATTAATTCAAGTCATGTTTTACAGCAAAATTGCAAAAAATGCAAAACTTCTCAAAAGGCAATTGGACTTTTATTATTTGATATAACCAGAACATGTTTTGTCTCCTATCCAGGAAAATTTCTCAATTCCATGTGAAAGGAAGGAAAGTGATGGCAAGAACATATACATTTCTGAAAAGGCAAGATACAGGACACACACCAGAAAGAAGTTCTCACATAACAGGCTAACAGAGTGACAGTGCTAATGCAATAGAAATTTAAAGTCCAGTTTTGCCCTTAAGAATCAGCACAATAACACATCGAGGATATTGAAAATACAAAGCTACATTGTAAACAGCAGACAATTGAATCTAATTTTGAAAAGACATTGTAAACAGGAGACAATTCAATCTAATATTGAAAAAACAAAGCTACATTGTAAACAGGAGACAATTGAATCTAATTTTGAAAAGACATTGTAAACAGGAAACAATTCAATCTAATATTGAAAAGACAAAGCTACATTGTAAACAGGAGACAAATGAATCTAATCCCCCCTTATTAAGGGAAGGCTTTAATGTGTTTACATAAATAGATTCTTTGATTCTTCTTGATAACCAATTAACTTCTTTGACAAGAATCTGGAATTTTCAGTCATCAAAGGAATGTCCCTAGTCTTTAAGATGTAAATGGCCTGCAGATGATTCAGGTATTTTATGTTATTGAAATCTTAAAGAGGTTGCTTTGTCTCTTTAAATATTATTTTACTTTATATATATACCTTCAAATCATATTAACCCCTAGTGACTATCTGGACAAATCCCTGCAGTTTTTCTGGAAGATTTTTTCCTGAGGCTGAGAGACAGCCACTGGTTTAAAATCACCAGTCGGCTTCATGCCTAAGGTGAGACTTATTTCTATTTATAGTTTATTTCTATTTCTAGCTTGGTGCTTTAACCACTATACCAAATTGTCTCTCATTACTCTACTACTACTACAATTGCTACTTTAGTTTTATATACTTCATACACTGTACTGCTACTAGTATAATAACAAACTTAAAAAAAAGTAAAAGAGAAAACTATGTAAGAGATAAGTGGGAAAACTATGCAAGACTTCATAAGCAAAACTTAAAATAATTCATTAAATTATTTAATGGATGTAATGGAACCCAATTTATTTATCCATTATTTAACAGATCCCTATTTAACCTGACTTGGGATGCAACAATCAACATACATTCAAACACTGCCTCATACTCAAAGTAAATAACCACAGTTAACCAATCCATACAGCTGAGAATTCACTGTTTCATTTTCACAATCACTAAACTTATATTAGAGAACATTACCTGTTTCTAGAATGGGAATTTTCTGTGCAAACATATATGATTTAGAATTCTTTTCTAAAACAAGTCTGTTATCTTTTCCATTGCCTACTGCTTAATTTCTAGAAACAGATGTTTTGCTCTGGAAAGGGAATTGCATAACTTCCATAATTGGCTTCATTTCTGACATTTTTCTGTTTAGCTAAATCTGCACAGATTCAATTGGGAAATGACAAAATGCCAGATGGAACCAGGTGGGAGGATCATAATCCCTTAGCATACATTTAGTGTACTGGAAAACATTACCTACACCGAGTTCTAAGTACCAGGTATCAAGCTATCTAGAAAAACGTATTTTAGGTGGACTTCCCTCTTTTCAGCTCTCTGTTCTTAAAGAAAAAACAAATATGAATAAGTCTGAGACACTGCAATTTTATCTTTTTGTTAATGTATGTCTAAGTCTATACTTTAATTTATTCAAATGTATCTTGGTTAAAGGTAACTGTTCTCCAGATTTATTCTGAAGTTTCCTTTCATAGGAAGGGGGAGGATTTTGAATTGGAAGTAGAAAAGGGTGCTCCTTTTTTTGTTATACATCTTTCTATTGCTCTGAAGTCTCCCTGACTATCCACATATTTAATTTTGCTTTGGATTTAATTGAAGGATGGAAGGCCAGGGAGTCTGTAGACCAGGCATGTCCAACCTTGGCCACCTTAAAACATGTGGACTTCAATTGTCAGAATTCCTCAGCCAGCATAGGAATTCTGAGAGCTGAAGTCAACACATCTTTAAGTGGCCAAGGTAAGACATTTCCTCACACCTCTTGCTTATCTCATGATATAAAAGTGGAACAGATCCACACCCATGCAGGTCAATTTTATAAACATCTCTCCTCCTTTGGGAAAAAATGAAAATAAATTCTCTTTCATCTGATTGAAGGATCTGGTAGAAACAAAATAGGAGAGTTTTTTTTTCTGTTAGGCATTGCTTTTTATGTTTCAGAAAAGAGCAGCAGCATTAAAAATAGATATTGAAGATTCATCCTCAGGGACTTTGGTGAAAACAGAAACAACACACTGTTAGTTGGGGAAAATAATCTGTTCATGGATTGAAGCTACTAGTGTGATGTGAATGTTTACAGCCACCATTTATAATTTGAATTGCAATGTTTATTATGGTTTGTCGCACAGTCAGCTAGATGTTTAGACTGGATTTGGCATTTATGTCTACCCGTCAAGTCCTTCCCAAGAACTTGGGATAGCCAGATGTTGTTCTTTGATGGTGTTAAAGGT
The DNA here is from genome assembly GCA_032468055.1 of Acrochordus granulatus. Classification (NCBI taxonomy): domain Eukaryota; kingdom Metazoa; phylum Chordata; class Lepidosauria; order Squamata; family Acrochordidae; genus Acrochordus; species Acrochordus granulatus. The sequence continues at coordinate 269,557 of JANHZU010009713.1, read as the reverse complement.
ACATTGCATGATGTAAACTGTTCCAAGTAAAGCTGCTATATTGATGTTGTTATGATTATACAGTATAACTACAGTATAATTAGGTAGTTATAATCTAACTATAGATTATATAGTTATATATAATATAACTATATAATTTAGTTATATAACTAAATCCACAGCTATTGCTGTGGGTTTCTTTTTATTAAAAACAGATCATACAGACTTTAAACCTTCAATATTGTATATCACACTGAAAGAAGTGGAAAAAAATAAGTAACAAGGTCAGAAGATATCTAGATAGGATTTCTGGGACTGCACAGACGTATTGTTTGCGTGAAGCTCTTCCTTTTGATAGTAAGTGTAAGGGCAGTTTTAGATGAAACCAACTTTATCTGCAGAGAGTAGGATAACTGTCCAAAACACTGGATGAATCATTCATTCAGGGAAGAGAACCATTCCTATTGTTGCCAGGCAGAAATAGGCAATTTTTAAGATGATGGTCAGATCAGTTATATAAGGAACATCCTTTGACCCAAATCTTCTTCAAGAATACATTGAAAACTAGAGATTGTAGATCACTACTGGCTGCCTTGTATTGTTAGTGAAATGATGATTGGTTGATTGGTTCATTGATTGTGTGCCATCAAATATGTGCTGATTCTTAGCAGCTACATAAATAGGTTTTCTTTGGATACTCTGTCCCCAACTTTGTCCTTCAGATCTTCCAATGGTGATTATTGCTTCTATACTGAGTCCATTCACCTTGCTGCTGATCATCCTCTTTTTCCTTTCTAAAGAATTATTAATGAGAGTGAAAGATTATTAACTTGAATATATGCATTATCACTGTAGGACTGGGAATCTAGACTGTATAGTCAAGATTCAGTCTTATGGCAGACTTTTCTTGTCACTTTAGGGAGGTTTAAAATGCAGGGAGGAAAGCTGGAGTAAATTATCATGGCTTCCTTATATGTCTGTACTGAAGACTGGTAAACATTTCAAATGGAACTTAATAAACTCCTATAAATTTCTCCTCTACCTTTAAGAGTGGATCTTTACATTGCAGTCTTAAAGTCTCTGGATCATTGTGTCCCTGGATTTGACAGTCAGATTGCCTTATCCAACTCTTTTCCTTCCATTTCTAAGTGATAAGTAATGATATTAACAATGAATGAGAATTCTATTCCATTCAAATTTAAAGAAAGTGTTTATTAAATTTTGTATTTTTTCCATGAACAATATGGAATGAATGAGGCTTTAAGTAGGTGACCTGCCAGATTTGTTCATCCTTACACTCTTTTCCTATTAAAAAGATAGATATTTCAATAATAGATGTTCATTTTAAAAGACAAATGAGCTTCCTTTAAAACTTTGTTCAATAACCCATCTTAATTATATATCAAGTTGTTACTTTTACATTTGAGTCCTTGGACTTCTCAAAAATTCTGTCTCTTGTACATAATATTTAATAATTCACATTTAGCAAAGCTTTAAAATAGCTGCCAGAGAACCAAGCAAGATACACTTAGATTAGGTAAGTGTGAACAGAGCTGAAGAATGCTTGATACCTTATTTAGAATTAAATCATAACCATGTTAGTGGAAATATCTTAGTTAAATTAGTTAGTTAAAATATTTTCTTTATATATTAAAAGTTAAAATATTTTTATTGAAGAGAACACCAGGCAAATAATCAACCAGGAAACAATACCCTAACCAAGGAACTATCAGGCAGAAAACCATACCCCCACCATAGAATTAGGAAGTCAAATATCTTTTCACCACCAAATAAGTAAAGATTGAACAAAATGGTCAGTCTTTATTGGGGGCAAAAGGATATTTGACTTCCTAATTTCTTTGTTTCCTATTATCTTATAGTTATAATTCCCACTTCTGAATCTTTCAGCCCAGTACTTATTTGACAACAAGGTCTTACTTTTTAATCAGTCTAAAATGAAGACAGACCCTTTCTCTCGATCAGTAATGTATTGTCAGGCAAACGCTATCAATCAAATATATGCCAAAAGTGTCAAGGACCCCTTTCTCATAAAAGTATCTGTCTATGAAAGCAGCATAACAACATGTCTTGTTTTTGAAGTGAGGTGAAAGAAATCCAGTCTGGGGATTAAAGAGCCCTATAATTGAATATGATGAACAATCATTACTGAGGTCTTGATACAAAGGAGCTTCGTTTAAACTAAAGTTACATAATTCAATTATTTAATAGCAAAATATGTAATGTAATAGTTAAAGTGCTAGACTAAGACTGAAGACACACAACTTCAAGTCCAATTTCCCTATGAAAGTTAAAGGTAAAGATTTCCTCTGCCAGTTGTGGCTAACTCTAGGGGGTGATGCTCATCTCTAATACACAGCCGAGGGAGTCAGCATTTGTCTGAAGATGCTTCTATGGTCATGTGGGCCAGCATGACTATACTTCAAGGCACACAGAACACTGTTACCTTTCCCACCGAAGGTGGTACCTATTTATCTCCTTGCATTTTTACATGCTTTCGAATGGGGCAAATAACAAGAACTCACCTCATTATGCGGTGGTGCTTGGGTCTTGAACTGCAGAGTTGCTGACCATCCAGCTGACAAGCTCAGCATCTTAACTGCTCGGCCACCATGCCCCTATGTGGAAGAAAACTAGGTAATTTTGGGCCAGTCACTCTCTTTCCACTCAGCTTTTCTCACCACAGACAACAAGAGAACTTAGATTATTTTGTGGGGAAACATGAACATTTTTTTTCAAAAAATCACCCTATTGGGTTAACTATTTTAAATTTATGTCTTTTTTTTTTCCCTGAAACAAGCACACTTGCTATTTACTACATCAGGTAATCCCTACTGGTTTCTATCTAATAAAACCCATCCATAATATCCAAAATGTGCTACTGAAACTTTCCATGATCAGGTTTACACCTGTTTTTGGTTAGAGGTAAAGGGAAACATGTAACATTACTGGATTCCTGGATTTTTTTTCATTGCTTTTCAGAACCTAGCAGGCAAACTTCTTATTTGAAGATGAATCCAACACCAAAAAACATTAATGTCTTCTGAACTAGATTTTCAAAAGAACTTCAAAATATATATTTTTAAAATATATGTCTATTTAAACTTAATTCACAGTAGTTTGTACTATAGAATACTAATGAAAGAATTAGTATTTTACATTATTACATAAAAAGCCTTAACACAACAAAAACAAAACAAAAGATAACAAGTAGCCATAAGCTTCCATGATATCTGTAAACAGACTGTTAGGGAAAACTGTTAGAAAGAAAAATTGGATAATCAGGATATATTAGTTTTACATTAATAATAATTCAAGTACTGATTTTTTTGCAAACTTAACACATTCATTTCAAAAAATTGAAATGAATTTCACCTGACTCTTCGCAACCCCATGGACCACAACATGCCAGGCCTCCCTATCTTGTAC
>JANHZU010009713.1:247096-266031 GCA_032468055.1 Acrochordus granulatus | reverse complement strand
TCTGAAAATCATGCTTGGAAAAGCACCACTTCTGAATTTTGGGAGCTGCCAGATAGATGACTTTGCAAATGTAAAAATATTGGCTCCTGAAAAAAACCTCTGAAAATCCAATTTATGGCAATTGACCATAAATATATCATGTTCCGTCATGGAATCTAAGCCAGTTAATCCACTGTAGATTTCTACTCTTCACCAATTGTTCATTGACATAATACTTAAACTTTACAAATCCTTTTAGATGTTATAGTAATATTTCTTTCACATTAATCTATTCAAATGCTGGAAGCCCAGTAAGAACTGATATAACATATTAATATTTAACCAGCTGAAAACATAACATGTTATTAACAGGCATTATGTTAATAATGAACAACACTTTAATCAATGTGGTAGAAAATAACAAGGAAAAGAAAAGTGATTTATTTGCTTTTTCTCAGTTCTTTATCGTCAGGAATATGTGATTATTTTCCATATAATATATATATAGAATCATTGTTTTATGAGAAATATATTTCCATTGCAAATATAAGTCAGAATCACAATAAATAGTACAGTAAATTTGAAAAAATGGAAAGGGCCTTTCAAAAATATGAAATAAAATTAAAAAGACACTGTCCCACCTTTATATTTATGGATATATTTGTAAAGTTTCCAGATAAAACACATCCAAAGGGCTGAATTGCAGTAAATCATGAGGAACAGAAATAGATAACCTTAAAAAGTATTTTTGTTTTTGTTTTTTAAAGAGAGCATTTTGCATTTCTGTTGCCAGAACAAATTTTATTGTTAAGGTCTCAAGCTGTTTCAAACATTTTAGTTTCTTAACTATACCAGATGGATTGAATAAGCGGATTCTTTACAAAGGGTAGAAATATATCTCATATGAATAAATATTTTTGTCTCTCTATCTTTGCTGGAATACTGCCATTAATTGCTCCGTATCAAAGGAATGTGCAAAGCCATGGAGTGATAGCAAATAAGGATCTCCAACAATACATTTATTCAGCAACTGAATAAATGCAACCCATCATAGCAGTAGTTAATAGGCTTTCTTCACAATTAGGCAGTCTTGTCCTTGCTGTTAAATGATCATACAAGCCAAGATTAAGCAGCCTCTGACATTTCATACGTTGCCAAAATCCTTAGGAAGGAAGGGCAATGCTTGTTCAGTCACTAAATCCTGTCTGATTCTTTGCAATCCCATGGACCACAGCACACCAGGCCTCCTTATCCTCCACTGTCTCTCAGAGACTTCTCAAATCCATGCCCACCATATAAATGATGCTATATAACCATCTCATCCTCTGCTGTCCCCTTCTCCTTTTGCCTTCAGTCTTTTCCAATGAATCCTCTCTTCACATTAGGTACTCAAAGTATATGAGCTTCAGTATCTATCCTTCTAATGAACAGTCAGGATTGATTTCCTTTAGGATTGACTGGTTTGATCTCCTTGCAGTCCAAGGGACTCTCAAGAGTCTTCTCTAGCACCACAATTCAAAGACATCGATTCTTTGGCACTCAGCCTTCCTTGTGGTCCATAACTCATAGCCATACATTATTACTGGCAAAACCATACCTTTGACGATACTGACCTTTGTTGGCAAGATGATGTTTATGCTTTTACTATGCTGCCTAGGTTTGCCATAGCTTTCCACCCAAGAATCAAGTATATTTAATTTCATGACTGCAGTCACCATCTGCATGATTTTGGAGCCCATGAAAATAAAATCTGTCACTGCTTCCATTTCTTCCCTTTCTGTTTCCAGGCAGTAATGGGAGCAGATGCCATGATCATAGGTTTTTTTAAGGTTGAGTTTCAAGCCAGCTTTGCACCTTCCTCTTTCATCCTTATCAAGAGGCTCTTAGATAATTTATGAATACATGAAGTAGTCTACCCATGAACCAAGTGATATGTTTTTTTCATCTGCTGTGACCTTATCTATCACCACCCCAGAAATGTATGTACTATTGGCTTGTAAAATCATAAAGATGGTCTTGTCCTATGTTTTCTTGAGACAGAATATGTAGGAAGTATATTGGACCCCAAATACTTCAGTTAGTGATAGCTAATGTTTCTTATCAGCCAAGGAAAAACATCTCATATAACGCTCCCCATAATCGCCTGTGATCAAATTATTAAAGAGCCAGATCTACCTGGAGGAGTCTCATGACAGCTTATCCTTTTAAATAAAATTTGTTAGTTGATAGCAGTGCTATCAAATTCCTTCTGATTTATTTTTATCAATATAGATTAACACAACTCTCCTCCTATAATTTACTGACCAAAATGTAACCAAACCCTTTAGAAACCCATTAGTGAATTAACTTATTAAATAAACTTAATTAACTTATTAAATCCGAATCAGAGTCCAACAAAGTATTCCTGCTCTTTCTGTACAGAAGCAGATAAAATGGAAAATATGAGGGGAATACTGTCACAATGGTTGGAAAAGGTTGGAAAAAAATACAGCTGAACACCTCCTGTAGAAAAGTGGAGCGACTCTGGTCTTTTAAAATGGAGAATCAGCAGCAAGTGCACAGATATTGCACACTAAATTTCCTAGATATTATCCTACTCATACAAAATGAAAAATCTCATCCATTTTGTTCTTTTTTATTTCTTTCTTTATATTATTTATTTGATTTATATAGCCACCCATCTCACACTAATGTCTCTGGATAGCATATAAAGATAAAACAGGCACATATACCCATGATATATAACCCCAGATGCCCACAGGTAAGCAATAACTTCTCTCTCTTTCTTTCTCTCACGCACACAGACACACACGCTCACACATTCTTTCTCCTTCTCTCACACACAAAGGACATCAACAGCACAACTTAGTTTTATTTGCTGACCCAAATACCTGTTTATAGAGATGTGTTGAATCATAGTTATGTTTTCTATACAATTCTAAAATAAAATAAGTTATTTCACTTCCTCTTTTCCACTTTTATTATTTATAATATTCTAGGCCATAGACAGAAGTTGAAGAGGCAGAGACAGGACTGAACATACAAACTTCATGGTTTCAAATTAGATTTGACATTTTATCCATGACTTCAGAAAAGAAGCTTGTTTCTGCCCACTTTTCTTATTTCTTTCTTTATTATTTATTTAAAATATTTATATAGTCACCCACTCTGGGCAACTTCCAATTAAGATCAATGATCACTGACCTTTGCAATTGTTGTTAAGAACTTTTTTGAGTAAGAGGTTTTACATTTTTCTTATTTTAGAATGGCTTTCTTTTTAAAATCTATTCTGTGTTTTATGTGTATATGTCTATGTGTGTGTGTCTGTGTGTGTGTAAGTAAAATTCTGATCTGTCGACCAAAAAGTGTAGCTCATAAATAGAGACAGAAGCTTCTGAGCAATCAAGTAGTGCCACTAAAAGTATCCCATTATCCTTGCTGTTTTATTTCTTCCATTAACTCTCATCATGGAAGCCACAAGTGATTTTGGGAAGACTGAAAAAGCAGCAATTTTTGAAGAAAGAAGAAACTTGTATCACACACATGACCTCATTCTCTATATACTGTATTTTGAAAAGTTCATTCCAGTTCAGCAATAGAAGAAGGCTACAGTTAAGCCCTATTTAAATCTATAACAACAAGCAGTACTTGCCATGTGCTGTCTAAACTCATATTTCTATGGGTAGCATTCAAATAATATCAAGCTTTGAATGTATCCATGCATTCTGCAGGAGGAATGCACACATATCTGAATATGCATAGTTTTCATGTGAGTCATGCTTCAATACCAGTCAATCAGGAGAAAAGTTTTGCTATCACTACGCAGTTGAAGCCCTATCCTTTTAATGTGCATTAGAACTATATAAAAAGGGGTGGTGCTTTTGAACATAACTCTGAAAGCTGTAAATGTTTAGACAAACATATCTTAACACTGATTTCCACTTTTCCAATTGATATTTTTCTTTCTTAGCTTTAACATTCGACCATTCTCCAGTACAGAGGAACACGAAAGCCAAAAATACATAATATTCTAGTAGATGACATGGCATGTGGTGTGGTAGTATTTAGATATTCAGATAAATTTGAGAAGAAAAGATTGGCATTTAGGTTTCCTTTTGAGAAAAGCTAATATTATTTTTGCCTGCATTCCATCAGTAGAGAAAGCATGAGTGCAAATGACAGTTGGAAAATGGGAAGAGTGAAATAAATATTAGAATGGAAATAATGCAACCATGTCCATTAAGACAAAAATGCAGACAAAGAAAAAAAAGTTAGGTTTAATAGGTAATGAATCTAAAACGTCAATCAGTTTGAAGCAGATTAGGGACCTGCTTTCTATTTGCTCATTTGATGGATCCAGAACATTAAAATTAATTATAAGGAGTGAATGGTACAAAGTGAAATGAAGAAGACTGGAAGATAGGCGACAGGTAGACAGACAGATACCACTCAGTCTGAATATACTAAACACTGCTATAAAATAGATTGTGTGTAAGAAGAAAAATAGTGGTGATATTTGAGTGTCAGTGGATAGCATTACCGACTCAGTTCTGCTGGTGATGGAATGTGATCTATCTGAAAAAAAGGTTTTAAAATAAAAGAGGCAGCAATGCTTTTTCTGCATGGCTTCATGAAATATGACTTATCAGAAATAAGATTTTGTCCAGTTTTTTTAAACTATCCTTTATGAAATAACATTTCCTTATGTATGGTGCTATTTATTTCTGGGGTTTAAAATGTGCTTGCTTTGAGTCTACATAAAAGAGCAGTTTGTCCAGAAACTACAACTTAATGTATTCCAAGGTGACTGGAATACAGAAGAACCTTAAGATGAAATACCAAAACAAGAATTCCAAGTCAATAACTCAAGTTTGGTTTTGCTTCAAATAAAACAAAAATTAGACTTTAGGCCAAAAATGCATTTTAGTTAGTTTTGAAAAGAATATAAATATTTAAATCTGTAGTTAAATAGGGAAGAGAGAAATTAATCCTTTTCTCCCTATATGATTCAAATATACAATCAACCATTTTCCAGAATAAAAGTTTCTTCCCTGTCCTCTTATTTTCTGGAGACATTAATTTTAATCATGTATTAATTTAACATATTTTTACACCACCCATCTACCAAGGCACTCTGGATAGCAAGCGAATAAAAGCAAGAATCATAATCCATAATATTAAAAAATAGCATAATAGAAATAGTAGTCAAGACCACTAAAAATAACCTCACATACAATAGACTTACATTCATATGAAAACTCCATTAACACCTTGGCCCCAATATCTGGGAGAATGACCAGTTTTTTAGGGATTTGTGGAAAACCATATGCTGTCCGTATCTCAAGAGGAGGCTGTTCCACAAGATAGACACCAAAGCATAAAAGCAAACATTTGAAGAATATTACAATGTTTACCAACATTGGAGCATAGCCTTTTTGTCTGATCTGATGGAATGAGCGAAAACTGTTGGAGAGTTGTGTTCCTACATTTGTTTGGCACTCAGGCCTGAACTGAACAATAATTCTCCATATATTTTAACTAGATGTTTCCTTTTATAAAAAGTTTTGCTTTTTTCTGAATTTGAATGTAACAGCTACTGAAAAAAGCTCAAGATACTGAAAAGGGTTGCTTCATATGTATATGGATATAATACACACACAATGAGAAAGGTTCTTTTGGTTATTTATGATGTCAAGACACCACAACACATTTACAAGTTTGTACAGCCAATAGTTGTGTACATGGACCTGTCAGCCAAGAATTGTTCTGATTCCAGCCAGGAACTAACTTTCTCATTTTGACCTTCAGGCCCACGTATCTAATCATGTATCAAAAAAAATTAAATATATTGAGAGTGTTTTCATAGGTTATTATACTGATAATGGTTCTATTAACATTTCTATGACTGACAGGTTGGTGGTTTTGCATTCAGAATATTTTATCTAATCAGGCCAGCATGCTGCTATTTATATTATCCCAAAGCAGTGCAACACTAGAATGACCTCCAATGAGAACACCATCTGTGGCTGGTAGCACAGAAGTTGCCATTTCTAAAGAGCATTTTTCTGCCTTGAAACAGTTTTTTCCTACACACAGATGCAACGCCATTGGCACAGTGATATATCAAAATTGCTTGTAGCTGCAATCCTCCTGTCAGGTGATCAGCAGAGGACTTATGACCACCAACATGGTATTATCATTTGGAAGCACCCTCTCCCCCATTCAAGGAGTTAGAATTTCAGATAGCATTTAGATGTGAATAGCAGAAAGAATGGCTACAGAGAAAAACATAAAAGTTAGGAGTGTAATTATTATGAAAATGTATTCTTGGGGCAGGTGCTTGCATGAAAGTGAATGAACATAAGATTTATTTTGGAATTAGCATAGTGATATAAACACCTAAGTTAATTAAGCATCTCCAAAGGTAAGAGCCTGTATCGGTAGCATATTTTTTTTCATAATAGGGAATGAGTCAAGTATACCTGAGCAAGGTAGATCAGAGTTAGAGGAAGAAAGTGATAGAATCCCAGAGATAAATCATAATCAACAAGAGGCATGTTATGTACAGGCATGCAAATTAAGACATTAAGACAAGAAAATAAAATTTCAGTGTAATTCCTCTCTAGTGGTCACTATGCTTCCAAGTGCAGAAAGTCAATGCATGCAGAGCTGAATTTCAGCATGATTTCCAATATAGCTCAAGGTCATCATGTTGACAAAAGGTGCTTGAAAAAGAGAGGGGATCATTATTTCCTCTTTTCCTGGAAATTGCAGGAATTTTTTCCCCAATTCTGTTACCAGTAGAAATCATGAAAATAACATTCATTGTAATGTCTTTTAGTTCTTGATTTCATTATGACTGCATATTATAACTGTTTAGATTCTTATTCCTCTGGGAATTCCAGGAAGGTCAAAGCCAAGAGTGAAATGGGGAATCTATCTTGAATCTCTATTCATCCTCAAGTGTCAGAAACCCAACCCCCTTGATGACTGTTAAATCTTATTTTATCAGTGCAGGTCTTCAAGAGGCAGTTGGGCAAATTCTTGTAACCTTGTTGGATCAATAAATCTGTTTGTTTGAACTGCACCGCCTGAACCAGGTTCTTCATGCCTGACAGTAGTCCTCACTTAACAACCGCAATTGGAACCAAAATTCTGTTCTAAGTCTGCTTCAGACTATGACATCACTTCTGCTAAGCTCATTAAGCAAATCAGATACTGTCATGAAGCGAGACATCTATGACTGTGATTTATGCTTTTCCTAATGGCTTCATTGACTCTACTTGTTGGAAGCCAGCAGTGAAATACACAAATGGCAATCACGTGACTGCAAGATACTGCAATCAGCAAAGCACCCAAATCTTGATTACATGACAACAGAGACATTGCAATGGTTCTAACTGTAAGGACTGGTCATAAAGTTATTTTTCAGAGCTGTTATAACTTTGAATTTACATTAAACAGGGCAGATGTTAAACAACAACTACTTATATACAGTATTCTTAGAAATATACTTCTTTGGAAACTTGCGCTGAAAGGAGGTATAAATATATATACCATATATGCATATTGATAAACCCACTTGTGGATAAGCCAACACTTGAAATTTTCATCTGTTTTAATTTTTACAACTGGCTTATCTATGGGTAACATAATTTTCATGGTATTTTGGTTAAGAATTTGAGAGTCAACTTGTGGGTTTATCAGTACTTTTTTAAAAGTATTACCATACATTTTCATGGATAAGCCCAACCTAATTTTGGGGGTGTATTTTGCAACCTAAAATTTTCAGTATTTATAGTGAATAAATAAAAAGAAATACATATCTTCTTATTTACAATGGAACAGTTCTCTGCACTGCTATATTCTTTTAATACATGCTTCTAAGCATTTTAAATAATTTGAATAGGAGAGCAAAAATAATATTTGTTCTGGCCCCCTAAAAGAAATGAGTGGCATTTTCTAGTAAACAAAATGTCATGGAACTTTAACAAAAGCTTAAAACAAGGAAAGAAAACTGAAAGCGCATTATTTTATAATACATCAAAGTGGATCCAAATCTTATACCTTTTCCTTTCTTCTAGTCACATTTCCTTTGCCCTTTTTCACTTTTCTAAAGTGCCTTCTTTTTACATCCATTCTCTGCCTCCTATGCTTTTAATTCTCTTCTGGGTTTCCCAGACCCTTTACACTGAATTGATACTTCAGCTTTCATGTATTACTGGTCACATACAGCAACAAGATGCTACTCAGAGCTTTTTCAAATGACTGAAAAGGAAGAAAGAAGGAAGTTTGCAATGGAGGGAAATAAAAAGAAAGAAGAGTACCATAGAAAAAGGAAATGAGCTCCAGTGGAAAATCAAAAGAGGCAAAAAATTAAAATGAAAGAGAAGAAATAAAGTATGATTTGCAAATAATATGAGTAGGAAAGAAATTTCTCCAAGATGTCTCTCCAAGCAAATTTTCTTGAGTGGTTGGATAGAAAACTCACACTGTTCAGTAGAGAAAATAGGGTTTGAATATTACCTAATATCTAATACATATAGCATCTACACCTAATACAACTGTGTAAAAAAGTAGATTCAGAACCATAAAAACATATGGTTTTAGAAAACGTAAAAGCATACACATTAATACATTAATAATTTTGTGGCTTTTAAATCCATATACTTGGTAATGAGGTCAAGTCTGTAAACATCGGATCTATAATAAATTATCTCAAACTTAATAGGATACCAGAAGTACTGTAGAAATTATAAAGGAACTCCATCCAAATCAGATGTATTCAGTGGTTTATTATGGCTTCTTGTAGGGAATTTTAAGTAAAAACACTTGTATATTCTACACAGGATGTAGAATGTTGATGTACTGAGAAAGTTAATCATAAAAGTGACAACTTAAAACAAAGTTTTAAGGACCAAACTCTTTTGGATGTACAATTTTAAAACATCTCCACCACCCTGGACTCAAGTGAAATTCAATGGATTAAGGATTTTAATTTTTCCCTTGTTGCATAAAGAGGCACCTGAGGATCCACTCCTTTAGTCAAAATGACAAGAGCATCATCATACCATCACAACACAAGCTTTACCCCATTCATACCAGTGAGTTATATCTGATGCATGTAATCTCCCTCCTTGCCCCTCTGTCTCTGCATATGCTTCTGATTGTTAGAAATAATCCACCTAACACCATGCTGAAAATTGTACTATTATTCAGAAAAAAGGTATGTATTTTTTATGCTCAGGATCCCTTCAGTTACATTGGTTCTGTCATTTAAGAAGATCTATTTCTCTGTAGGCTTTTGTGAGGACAAAGGCTGAAATTGGACACGGCTCCAAAGCAAAGTTGGAAAACTTCATTTCTGAGCAGATTTGCTATTAATTTTCTTGCCTACATGGAATCCAGCCACTAAATTAACTGTCGTTAGTGATATATTAAGTTTTCAAGGTTCATGACAGATTTGGTTCCTCATCCATTCTGAGGCTGGCAGCAGACTTTTCCATTGCCTCTGCAAATCAAACTGCCACTATAGAAAGCATGTATGTGACAGTGACTTTAAGTAGTGTTATGGCTGGCATACCACGTTTGCTGTTATTAAAATAAAATTTCAGTAGCCTCAAATGACTTATCCAAGTGCGGTAAGAGAACCAGTGGTGACAGTTTAAAAGTGTGCTTCGTTTTTTAATGGAGGCAATTTATGATTTCATCAAAAATGGTCTTATTTGTATCCGAAGTTTCAAAGCAATCACAGCAATGACCTCACACAGCTAACACAAAAGGAAATACTTATGTGCACTTTGGGCTGTCACACAAGCCACATCATGACAGAAAATTTTCCTCTGAGCTAAAAAAAGAGACAGGAAAATTTAACACATTGCTATCCTTTTCAAGAAGGTTTAGCTTTCCCTGGGATTGCGATATTTCTAAGTGGGAATAGGGCTTAAAATGTTAGGTAGCAAATACCTAATCCATTTTAATAATATATATGACAAATCACAGAAATGATTTTTTTTTTCTGAGAACTCCATCCAAACGAGTAAATTCTTTCTTTCCAGGCTGGAGAAAGGAAAAAGGATGGAGGGAAGGGGAGGGGAGAGAGAGAGAGAACACTTACTGTAATCCTCTGCTGCATTAACACATTTTAGTCTCATTCAGTGATCACTTGTGACATCTTATCCGAAATTGGTGGGAAAACTAATTAAATATTCATAAAGTCTACAGAAGGCAAAAATAACTCAAAGGAATTCTTTGTTTGATATCTGGATTCAAATTTGCCCTTGACAATTGCAAACCAAGGGCTATTTATTTAGACAATATTGCTGTATCAATTCCAAGTCCAGTTTTCTCAACTAGAAATTATTGTCAAACACATAAAAGAAACTGGAATTCATAGTTCCAAATCCTTAGCAGATCTCTCTCTCTCTCTAGAATTTAGAAGAATAATATTTTTTCCTGTAGATTTACAGTTTTACCTTTCAGTGACTTCTAGATACTTATGTTCTCTGCAAAATAGTTTCACTTTTGTTTTTCATTTGAGTTATGTGTTTTGGCAAGGCACTGACAAACAAAATAAGAATTATAATTTTCCTCCCAGATGTGGTTAAGCTGAATTACTACGTGTCACATTGTTTTATACCCAGTCATGCTGTAAGCCAAAGCAATGCTGCGAAAATGAAACACAAAGAGCATTAAATGCACAGATTAGATAAAATTTATTTGCGGCTAAGACAGCAGTCATCTGGTAAGCATTTCTAAAATATTATTACAGATCTGGACATCTGCTGTAACCAAATAAGCATTTTCAATTTGGTTCTGACTGTTGAGATTCCAGTATTAGCTCTCCCTCTCTCTAAACTACCTTGTGTAAAACAGAGAAAGAGATGGTAGAGAGTTAGAGATAGATATATAAAACTATTACATGAATTGACACCTGGCCAAATTACAATTATATAGATTTGTTTAGCTGTGAAATGTGGTTTCCCCCCCACTATTCAAAAGAACATCAATGCAATCCTTGACCCAAATGCTTAGAACTGTGTATTTGAAAGATTTCCAAGCAAAAATTATAGAATGGGAATTTTTTAAAAGTAAAAGGTGAAACAGATGAGATGAAAAGCATACCATATTTCTAGTCTCACTGAAAGACCAGTTCCTTCAATATTCTTGTCTCCACAAACAGCATTTAAGAGCAGAATTTAATTTTAAGTAAAATTTCCTTTTCTTTTCTCCCTTTGCTGCTCATTTTCTGTGTCATGGGCTCTTATCTGTTTTAAGACTGTGAGCAAGCAGTGTCTTTTTTGTTTTCTTGTTTTTGCCACTGATTACAACATAAGTCTGATGAAAACAGAGATAAAAGTTATAAAATCTGCCTGTCTGTGTCTCTGTGTGTGTCAGAAAGAGAGAGGGGAGAGGTGTGTATAAAAACACAAGACATAAAATATCCTTGTAACATAATCCTAATCCAACTGGGGTTCTGTGGCTGTTATTAATGAAAAAAAATAGGCTACATGTTAGAGGCCCATGTTAGCAGGCTTTGTCCAGGCTTCTACTTCAGCGCTGAAATCACCACTTGGAAGAAATGAGGCTCAGCCTGGGAGGGACCAAGATGGGAATGACTTGGATCACAACAGACCTTGGCTAATGACTAGGTCGGATTTGTTTAATGACAGCAACAGAGACTGCCAGATTGCCATTGTTAAGCAGGGTGGACTCATGATGTCTCACTTACCTGTATAATTTAGTGATAGAATGGCCAGTCCCAAGATAGTTAAGCAAGGACTACCTGTAAAATATTATTGTAAAATATCACCAAATCTCTTTAAAAGTAGTATGTATTGTTTTATCCTTTGATTAGTACAAAATATTGTATTTTCCATGTTGGATAAAACATAAACTCCCAAAAGCTATTCCTTTACGTATAGAATAATATATTTTTTCCAAGTTTTCAATATTTGAATTAATTGAATAATTTCTATTATTTTTCTAACTGCATGCTCCATATAACCGTGATTTCTGATAAGCTGTCAGATTCCGAAATTTTGAAATATAATTCAACATTACATTAACATTTAATGATTTTCCCATAAATATATTTATGAATATTAAACACTATTTCAAATGGATGTCAGATATCACCTGATCATACCACATGGTCAATGAGCCTTCAATTATTTTACACCTCCAACAAAATATGATGTCCATCCTTTTAAGCACATTCTTTTGGTTCTTGGTTTTTGTATTATTTTAACATAGATTTTAACATAATAACACAATTATTGCTTTTATAAATAGCACAGAATTTACATTTATTTACATTTCATTTGATATTAAAAATCTGCATCTTAAAACTTAAGAGTCATGGAAATAATGCACTGTTATAGCTCAGATTTATAAGTACTTAGTCTACAGTTTCTCAAAAAAATGTACAATGTAAGCAATCAGAAAATGTAATATTTTAACATGAGCTGAATTTAAGTATATTTTTGGCATATTATATCTTCATACCCTTTTATCTAAATTTTTAAAGGATTTTTTTTATGATCTCAAATCATAATCAACAGATTTGTTAAGAGTGAGTAGAGCATAGACTGTGCAGAAAAAGAAAGCTTGTTCAGATAGTCACTTTGTCTCTGTGCAAAGCGCCCTAAGGAAACATTATCTCTGCATGAAAAGTGTTTTTTTGAGAAGTGTGCTGCAGCAGTTGAGGAAAAGTTGTCACTGACAAATGCAATCACAAAAGGCAACACCAAGAAACAACAACTGAGATTGTGGTTCATGCATGCTGCATGTTTATATAATCAAGGAGGATGGGAAAGGCCAGATGAACTATCCATTAAGCTGACAGCAATCAACTCCGTGCTTGACTATGTAACTAATTTTAACTTCATTCTGTTTTTTAATCTCATAGAAAATTGAATTATTGCTTTCACTTCATTATATCTCAAGGGCCCTACTATTTCGGATACCTTTGAGGGTACTAAAGTTGGCTTTTTCAAACTAGGTTCTGGTGAAAAGTTGATTGGGTTATTTGTGACACTAAAATATCTGTGTGTGGGTGGGGAAGAGTTTACTCAAATATAGCCAATTTTCTAATGCTTCCTCTTGGTCAGGAATTCTGAGATTTTTTTAATTAATAGCTTCTACAGCCTGAAAAGTTTGCAAATCTCTGTGATAAAGATCCAAGCATATTGTCTTATGTTTCACTTTTCCGTATTTTTTTTAATTTTCTTTATTTATTAAATTTGTGCACCATGAATCTTGCAGAGAGTGACTCTGGGTTTACAGTACAATAGTGCTGCTGCTATATGTAAAAACAGAAAAAAAAAAGTAGAAAATGAAAGGAACAAACATTTTAGCAGGGAGTTAAAATGGAGGTAGGATCTGTTGGCCTGAGGTCCAGCAGCCACCTACTGGATAATATATGGCTGCCTGGACCTCAGGCCAACCCAGGAAGCCATGTTGTAGGCTTTTTCAAAAGGCCGAACGGATGGGGGCTGATCTTGCCTCTTATGGCATGGCATTCCATAGGCGAGGCACCACAGCAGAAATGGCCCTTCTTATGGACCTCACTAACTGAAATTCCTTGGTTGATGGGATCCAAAGAACACCTTTACTGCCAACGTCAGTAAGTGAACCCATTGGGGAAGCAAATATTATAGGAGATCATATATATATGAGAATGCAATCTTTCAAATTCTTTAAATGATATTGGTTGATTGTTTGGCCCAAGTATACCAGCTGATCATTTTCCCCACTACATTCCAGTTTGGATTCTTCCACAATGTCAATTTGTCATGTGAATCTGGATCAAAACATAACTAATTATTGATTAGCACCTAGATACATCTAGCAGCTTTCAAGGCTTGAAATGAAGATCCCTGTTTACTCTAGAGGTAGTCTTTGCTTAACAATTATTCATTCAGTGACCATTCAAAATTACAATGGTACTAAACAAATGTTAGTTACAACCAATCCTCAAAGTTATGGCAATTGCGTGATCAAAATTTGGTTGTTCCGCAACCAATCTGCATTTACAACTGTAGAGGAAGAAGATGGTGAAGGACAGCTCGGGGCAAAAGGGGGTGACAATGGAAGGCTACAATGGCAGAGTGCAGAGTATCTAAAAGGGCAGAGGTGGAGGAAAGATAGGCATGTGGGTGTGATTGAAGTGCAGGCAAGATAGCAGGGAGGTGGATCTTGTCTGCCAAAGGAAGCTCACCAGAAACTGCTGGGGAGGAGGCACAGGATGAAGCCGGCAGTTTCATGAAGGGCAGAGAAACATGAGATGCTTGCCTAATGACATCATGGTCCTCATCTCACAACTAGGACTACCAGAACTGCCATTGCTATCATTATGTTTTGCCAAATAATTTCTTGTTTAGAATGGAAATTCCATTCTGTACTTTGACGCTAAAATTTGCAAGATTTCAGAGAGGTGTACACTTACTCTCTAAACATGCCTAAAGAGTTTAATATTGAGAAGTCTCATTCCACAAGAATATATGGCAAAGTTGAAAATCTAGTAGAGTGAAGCTTTCATCCTAATGCAGTCTCAATCAATGTGGCCAAAGAAATTTAAGGGGGAGGAGCGTTTGATCTGCCGTAAAATTTTTCTCTTTAATCTCTCTATCACAAAATAGCTTACAATGAAACAGAAGAATTAATATTTCCTCTTCATCTAAGAATGTTATGTGATGGCTGTAAAAATCCACACAACCACTGTAGCAAAAGGCTATTCAGACACTCCAGAAAGCTGCAGAACCTGCTCTTTTCTACCACCTAGTGGCCATCCATGTTTTTGCAATGCTAATCTGATACCCTGTTTTAAAGAGAATCACTTTGTTCAGCAGAAAAGTGAAAGTGGTGGATTATTAATGAAACTGCTTTGTAATCGTGACATCTCATTTTTAATCCCCTTGATTGACATTTTCTTTAGGGAGAGCAGTCATATTGGGGCTACTAAATTGGCTGATTTTATATGGAACAGAGCAGTTAGCATAACTTAATCCCAGTCCAGCATATATGGAAAGTTTAATGGAATGCAACCTACCTTCTATGGAAAATGCCAAATAATGATGCAGAGCTGGATTTCCACCAGTTTCACAAAGCTCAGCTGTTTTTCCTTAAACTTTCTGAATTATGCATTTACACTGGATTACTGATAAATAACCCACTCATTGACTGTTTTCCAAAGTGTGCATAACGCAAGGTGCCTTTGGAATACATACAAACAACAACAGCTGCTGTGGAAGCAAAATATGGTGCTTAGGAATGCAGAACAAGGAATGAAGGAAAAAGAAAACCAGGTCACAAACAAAATCACTGGAGATTTCTTAAAGGAACCTATGGATAAAAGTATAACATTAGCATTCATAAATAGATTAAATCAAACATCATGTAAAGGAGAATATGCAAGTTTGTATTTAACTGAGCTCAGTTTATTTGCTTCTAGAAAAAAAATCATCATGAGGCTCATTAACATTGATTTCGAAGTCTCCATCTGAAAGTAATGTGTCCTTGGCATTTGAATATATGAAGCCCTGATATTAATGGGCAGCTGGAACCTTTCCACATATATTCTCCAGATATGTATTAGCTTACATGCAGAGCCAGAGAAAAGATTTGTCTCCTGAAAATGACAGGACTTGCAGAATGATTTAAAAAATAATGCCCAGCTTTATTCTTATAATGGCCTAGCAAAATAACTCTTTGTTGAAATTTAAAATTTCACAGGATTATTCAGAACCCAAATAGCCCATCATCCTTTAAAAGGAGCAGGTAAGCATCTTTTGTCTTCTAACTAGTCACAGAACATTGAGTGCACATCACACAGCAGCTACAATACACAAATATCTCACAAACATCTTTCTGAAGTTAGGAGTATTTAGATCCAATATCTGGTCTTCTAAAAAGATATAGATATCCAGAACAAATGTTTTCCTAAAGGTGGATTGTTTGGACATTTTGATCCTACCTGTCAAAGAATTTATATCATGGAAAAAGCTTAACAAACCTTAACACCAGCTTCAGAGGAAAAATATTTTGAGTTCAGAAGCATTTCTTTCATTTGCTGAGATTGAAGAATGAAGATTATTCCTCAGGACTTGTACAAAAGCTTTTAGCAAGAATATTCTGCATTTGTTAGTGGTTGAGATACTTTGCAGAATAAGCAAAAGAAATACTGAATTATCTCTGAGTATCCTTAATTAATATTTAGAATCTACTATCAAAAAAGATCCATTGTGGCATATTTGAATAATTATGGTATTTCTTACATCTGTTATCAGTTATTTATTAAATATCAGAAAAGACAATATGGAGGGTAAAGGAAGCAGGAAAATATGGAAACAGTTAAGATGGAAATAAAAATGGTGAACTGGGAATGGGACAAGGAAGGTGGAAAAAATGAAGCAAGGCAAGGCTTGTCAGGAATGTTGGGTTGAGAAAGAAAGGCATTCAAATATATATGGATGATATATTATTTTTAAGGAATTTATTTGGAAATTATGTCTATCTGTTTCTCTCCATTCCCTCTCCATAAACTATAGTGTGAAAATGTCTGAACAACCTTTTTGAGTGGGAGTGGGAGAATAAGATGAAATGGGATAGGGAGGAAAGATGGGAAGGATGGATGAAGGGTGGGGAAGACGGGGTGAACAGAAATAATAGACTTTCAGAAAATGTTGACCTGATAATCTTCAATGATACACCTTCAAAGATTTCATAACAATGTATTTCTAAAACATGCCTCTTTTAAGGAATTCCTCTTTTAAATTTCCTTTTTTAAGGAGGAGATAGCAGGGATCATGAAAGCAGAACATGGAAGCCTCTGAATTGTCCAAGAAAATTGTACTGTATAAATGAAGAAACTGTCCTAATTCAACTAAAAATATAAAACACGTTAAACATTCTTTTAAAAAGCGGGCTACTATATTTCTACTTGCTTTTCTGAGCGAAGGCTCGGCATGATCCTGAAGAAAAGTCAGAAGTGTTTGCCTATCTCTGAATACTGGGTTTTCTGAGAGGCAGAAGCTCGACAGAGCTGATTAACATTTACATGTCTTCCTGGGTGAGGGACCCTCAATATTATGATCTTCTGTGAGGCTTCAGGGTGGGCAGGTTGATTAGCTTGATTCTTGAATCAACTTGATTCTTCTGAGGAAATCTTTGACTAAAGCCATTGATTTGTCTTCTGGTGTAGCCTTGTTATCTTGATTCCTGGATTTTCTTGGTGTCGCCAGCTCTTCCTAGAAGGTCCTTCTCATCACAAGCAGGGCTCAGTTGTATGTCAGTGGTTATTGGCATAATATTAGGAGAGTTAGCAAGTCACATTGCTAGGGAAGTCATACAAAAAGAGGATAACACAAAAAAACATGTCAATTTTAGCCTTACACACATTACAGGAAACAGTGAGGCCAGCTTCATAAGTGTTAGCTTGGTGTTCATTTATTAACTGGTGAGATTTACCCCAGCCAAAATCATGCTGGTGGAAACCAGGTGGATGGAGGGCAGGTATGCATTGCTTGAGTAAATATAACTATTGAGATTGTTTTTTGGATAATCATGTTTAATTTTCACTGTTTAGTAAGAAACAATTTGACTTTTTATTTTTCTTTTTTAAAAAATTGCCTCTTCTTGTAGTTTACTCTTGTTTTTAACATTTTTTACTTGTGAGCTGCCCAGGTGATTGGGTGTCAGGAAGCATGCAAATTGTAATAATAACAACAACAGCAAAAATAGAAGATGTTTAAAATCTTATTAAACTATAATGCTCTAAAACAAACTTACTTCCTACATTCAACATAAATAAAGTTAAGTCCTTCAAACAATATTTTCTTGGCTAGCAGTCCAGACTGATATAACAATGAAGTACAAGATTGTATTTCCTTCTGATGAAAGATTTTATCCCCTTTGGGCGGCAAATTAATTTTTAAAAATGTTTTTAATTTTTTTCAGCTTTGTTTGAGATATATTTTCATCATGGACTATTTAGGATGTTTTCCTGTGCAATGAGATCATAACAAATACCTAGGTTTGAAGAAAAACACCTTCATCATTTCACTTTTCTCCTCTTTCATTTTTCTCTTTCATTTTTTTGTATACATAGCCCTGAAGGACAACATCTTTTTGTTGGAGGAACAGATTAATTAGTGATTTGTCTAGTGATTTCTAATTAGGAAACTTGAAAAACGATCATAAGCAAGGAATTTATGACTCTCCCAGTTTGATAAATGCCCCACATCAACAGGTTATCATTCCTTTGGGATGACATTAAAGAACAAATATTGAACCATATATTTATATTGGTATGTAAAATTCATACTGTCATTTATACTATAATGAAACACAATACAATCTGTCACAAAAGTGTGCCATCCTATAGAGAACTAATACCACTCCACAAACTATGAGTCTTTATCATCCTTATTGATGAAATTTTAGAACATAATTGAAAGGTATCAAGACAGTTATCTTCAAATAATTTCTATAATATGGGGTAAGACTTCTCTCTTTCATATTTTTTACTTTTTTTCAGTTGGGAGGCCTTAAGAAAAGGTAGCTGCATTGTGTCAATTGTGAATATGACTCTCCTGTCTGATGCAGGACATAAAGTAGGGTCTAGGACTATGTGGCAAACTGTGCACACATTTAAACCAGCATATCTAGCAATCCCACTACATTCAGCAGGAGACACATGTTCCATGTCCCATCAATTTGGGAATGGCATCTGGCAAGCCCCAGGATTTTATGTTGTGGCACCCATTGATTGGAATGTCACTCCTCCCCCAGAAATTAGACTGACCCTGTTCCTGCTAGCCTTTCATAAGGACTTACAGACATGATTTTACCACCAGACTCGAGCATCCAGATGTAAAGTAGAGCGCATTCAAAGGTTGTACAGAATTGATTTTGGTGCTTTAAAAAAAAACTTGGTGTTTATGTGTTCTAAATTG
>JANHZU010009713.1:213023-228522 GCA_032468055.1 Acrochordus granulatus | reverse complement strand
CGAGAGTCTTCAGATTTCGGTGGCATATACATTCAATAAATAAATAAATTTTCACCTGAGATATTTATAGGAGTTAAAATCTGCTCCAAATGTTGGTTGTGTCTGGAGCTGAATCAATCTATTGCTGTCTTTGCTAAAATGTGTACAAAAGTGCAATAAAGTCCCCCACCTCCCCATTCCTGAAAGCAGATATTTTCTTCCATTGATGGGAATTTTACCTTATTTTGTCTTTTGCATCTTTTCCCTTATTTAATCTTGTTTTCTATCCTTCAAGATTGACCAAGAGTGAAGGCAACTCTAGGCCAGCTTCACAATCCTTTTGAAAGATTAAGGATGATGGAAGGATGGTAGAAATAGGGTAGAGTGGAAGTGATCTTTGTGTATTACTTAAATTTTTAAAAGTTTTAAAATAAAGAATACTGCTTTCCTTATTATTACATCAGCTTTACTTGTTAGTGACTAAGTGGTTATAAAGATTAGCCTCAGAAGTAGAAAATCCAAAACTGTCTGTTACTGTATTTCCTTATAACTCTTTATACTAAAGCACAGAGATAGCTTGTGGAAATAATAAATAGAGATATGATGCAAGTGATATATTAAAAGTGACTATGTTGTCTTTAAGGAATGTGTCTTTTTTTGCATTGTAAAGGATTCCTAAGCACCCTCATCAGTTATTGTATAATGAAATTATTTTCCAATTGAGTTCCTTTACTGACATGTATGTTCATTCCATCTGTTTTTTATTAATATTTTGCATAACTTCAGAATAGTCTTACACTTTGGCTCTTCCCTTGCAAAATACGAGCAGTTCACAGATAGCTTTAAACCAATAAAAATGATTGTTTGGACCCTTTCCAACTGTTGACTTCTTTGATGAGTTTTTTGCCATGACTCATTGTTTTCCTGGAGGATTATGAGAAGATTATTATGTCAATGTTTATAAGGAAAGACCCCCCAAAAATGAAATGCAGTTTCTTCCAAATTAACTGTATTCAAATTAAATCCATAGTCCCTTGGTAGCAATCATAATTGAATACAATTTGGCATCTGTCCTAAATTTTCTATAAGCAGATCCACTGGCAGAAAGACTACATTTTACTCATCTTGTCCAGGCAACTAATTAACTACGAAGGGCTTGATAAACCAGAATGCCAGATTTGATATCCAGTATAGGACAACACATAGAACATGATAAAGTAGCTTATTTTTCCCAACAGAAGACAGGACATTTTGTAGTCAGATATTGTTACATCTCTTTTTTAAAACCATAGATAGCATGATACTAAATCTAGCTATGAAAAATACTCTTTCATAAGAGATAGATAAAAAATTACAAAAATCATCAGCTAAAGGTTTTTCTGCTGAAGTGATATTTATTTATTTATTCATTCAATATCCTGTCTTTATTGTTTATAAACAATTCATAGGCAGCGAACATATCTAATTTTCCTTATTCATTCTATTTTCCCCACAACAATAACCCTGTGAGGAAAATTGGGCTAAGAGAATAATAAGGAAATAAATTCTGTTTTTTCTCTAGATTGGGGTCAAGGGCATAAAATTTTATCTCTGCAATGCTGTCTATTATGTAATTAAATATTGGATTAATGGACTGTAGTAATTTAAATCTGCATTTACATATTTTTTGCAGCAAAAGACAAAGTTGTCTACAAGCATTCAGGGGCTGGGTTTGGGCAGAGATCCTTTTATTCAAGCTACTTTTAATCAATACTTCAGTCAGCAAATTCTCATGCAGACTTCCAAAGTTCAGATTTAAAGCACAGAAGGGATTTTGACACACACACACTGGTGGACATGGGCATAGTTGTAATAAATTTAGCTTGAGGTGCCCTGTTATTTAAGGACAAAAGAATTAACAGTGACTATGGGACAGTTTTGAAATATGGCCTTATCTTAAATATGTAGAATGGCATTTTTAAAGGGAACTTCCACAGTGGAGGACAAGCGCATCAATGCTATTGATTTTACGATAATATCTCCAAATTTTCTAAACAGAACTATTGATTTTAAGATTTGTTTTTAACCCAACAGTAATCATTCCTCTCTCATTGCAATATAAACTCTGGTGTACAAGGCAGAGCATAACTGTTTGGATGAAATTGTCTTGGAAAGGGACATCAATATAGATGATTTAGTAAGACTGGGTTTGTTATTGCCTGTTCTGTAGCTTGCCCATAGCCTCCCAACAAAGGCAGACAGTCTCACTTGCGAAGGATAAAGAACTTTTACACATTTTTTAGCAAATCCTAGGATTTGATTAAAGGATCAAGTAAATTATTCAAGCTCCAAATCTAAACTCTAGTTTGATCAAGAATTCAAAATTAAATCCAACTCTGCAGGGCCTAAATAACAGGTACCGTTGGAGAACCATAATAAAGTCTACTGAAAAAGAAAAAAAGCAAAGGGTATAAATATCTTATTGGAGATCAAGTAGTGATAAGATAAAACTCAATAGAACTTTAGCAGTTGACGGTTCTGGAAAGGATAGCATTTACTATAGCTAACAAAGTTTCTGATGTATCCTGGTAGATGCTGAGAAGGATCCAAAACCTTCAGAACATTTTAAAAGTACTGTTTTAATTTTCCATCTTGTCATTTAATCCACACTCAGGTCATTACCAGAAATACAGAAGTAGGGAAAAACCAAGATAAAAATGGATTCTGGGCAGAAACAAAATAATTTTTTGAATGTTTAAAAATACTAAAAATAGGGGAAATCTAGGTAAAAAAGATAGAAGACATGATGCACCCACCTGTGCCACTACCATTATCTCATCTCAGTCAAAATTTCACAACTCTAATTCGATTAAATTTCACTTTGGCATATTTCACAGACCATATGGTTAGGAAAAAATAATCAAAAGGGAAAAATATAACAAATTGTTCATGACTCACTTCAAGTTGCTAGTCAATAAGCAAATCCCATTCTGTGAATTAACCTTAAATCCTGGACAAGGAGAACTGAATGATGGGTAAATGTGGCTTATTTTATTTGTACAGTTATTGACAAGAACTGGGAGTTTGCTATTATTATCTTGGTCCTGTTCCTTTCTAAACAAAAGTGAGTCAGCTAGTACTACCCAAGTTCTGAAAATATTCTGCTCTTTCCTACAGTGAACATCTAAAGCAGTTCTTCTTCACTTCCATCTCCTTAACTACTGCTTTTTCTATATTTTATTCTCTTTCTTCCCATTTAATATTCACATTCATGCACACACAGAGACATTCACCACATATATTTATTTACCTGTTTATTTAGTGCAACCTGAAAACGGGGGAAGGAAGAGGCACTCTTTCATCCATTTTGATGTCATTCTTTTTCCAAGAGCAGCTGTTCTCAGAAACATCAGTCGATTCACATTAAACATGCTTTGCTTTCTGAGTTCAGCCAACACAGGAGGGAATCATTCATGCCAATCTAGCAAGAACTTTGCCAATAAAATATGTGTTTTGTAGGCTGAGAATATGTGCCAGAAAGTTATAGGCAAATGAAAGCAGGAGGATGTAAGGCAAAGGCAAAGCTTTTGTACTAGCATTCCCCAGGAACAACTCCCTCGATTCGCCCACCATCCCTTCCAAAACAAAATGGATTCATCCCTTTGAGCTCTAGTTCTTTCATGTTTTTCTGAGTAAACATGGCCTAGAAAACTTGCAGCTGCACTTTTGTGAAAGAACTAATAAGCCTCTTTTCAGGGGACCATCCCACTCACTACACACAGAGATCTTAGAATGAAGCATTTTGTCAGGAAAAAATGGGACTTGGCTTATTGCCAAAGTTAAAGTTTTCCATTAGAGTCTCATCAAAGCTGACCTTGAAGTGTAACTGTTCACCAAACACTCCTTAGTACCTGAGATGAAGCCATCCTACCTCCTTGCCTCCCTTATACATCTCATTTATAATGAGACCTGTTTTTGTTTTGACTCTAACCTAGAAACTAGTGACAACAACATAGAAACTAATAAAACATTTGTTCCTGGGAAAAAGATTTCTGAAAGTGGATGAAATTCTTCCAAGCATTTTAACTAGATCTAATTCAAACTTGGAAATCTAATCACAGATAGTTTTCATTTTTTCAGATGTGGCTTATGGAAATTGTTTCAACTGGTAGTACTGTCCGCAGGGGGCTAAAAAAATATCAAGATACTGACCATGTGATCAAAGTCATACAGAGTTTGTTACACAATCAGCCAAATCATTATTCTAGATCTGCTATTTTTGTCCACCTATCAAGTCCTTCCCAAGAATTGGGATAGGCAAATGTTGTTCTTTGATGTTGTTATTATGGTTCATTGCACATTCAACCAGATGTTTAGACTGGATTTGGCATTTTTGTCCACCTATTGAGTCCTTCCCAAGGATCTGGGATATGTTGGGATGCTGTTCTTTAATATTGTTAAAGGTATTGTCACAATGTGTAAGCTGTTCCAATTAAAGCTGCCTTTTGCAATTGACTGATGGTGATTTTGTCAATCCCAATGCTGTTAAAGTTGTGGTCCAGTTGTTCTGATATTGCATCCAAGATGCATATTACTACTGATACGATCTTTGCTTTATTTTGCCACAGTCATTCTATTTCTATTTGCAGGTCTTTGTATTTTGTTATTTTATCCAGTTCTTTCTCTTCTATTCTGTTGTTTCCAGGTATGCTTCATCCATTATCCAGATGTTTTTTGTCTTTCTTATTGACAGTTGTTAAGAATGGCGTGTTATATGGCAGATGCCAATATGAATTCTAAAGTCCCAGAGCCTTTAGCTTCTTCATTTTCTATTACTTTCTCTATTTTATGATCTCATCAGTTCTTACTTGCAGGCAAATGGTATTTCTTTCAGATCTTCCAATGCATCATTGTTGCTACTTTAAAATGTCATTGTTTGTAGTCAGTCTGTGTAATCTTCTTGCAGCAGCTAACTTGGTGGTCCACTGTATCATCAGCTTGTTGGCAGAGGCAGCATTTGCTGTCTGTTGCTGTCTTCTCAATTCTGGCTTTGTATGCATTTGTTCTTGGTCTTGTGCCAGCATTAGTGCTTTGTTTCTTTCTTTAATTTTTCCTGCTCTTAGCCATAACCAGGTCATGTTATTATCTGCTTTCCTTCTATTTTTTTAATGTACTGACCATGTAATGCTTTCTCTTGCCATATCTCTTTTCTATTCTTGAACTGGTCTTTCTTGTATGCCCGTTTCATCTCTCCAGTCCTCAGTATGCCTTCTTCATTTACTAGTTTGAGTACATCTTCTTCACTGTCCTTCAGATATTCTTTCAGTGGCCTTTTTTCTTCTTCATCTGTCTGGTGTAGTTGTAACATTCCACCTATTTTCCTATTTTCCTTGGTAAATACCATCTGTCAACATCACTGCATGAAGGGCATAATTCATTGTCATTATTTTTGTGGTCTTCCTATCCACGGCCTTTAGTTCTACCTAAACTTCATTACAGGATAAGGCAACCCTACTGGAATGTTTACTATAATCTACTTTCCAGACTTCCCCTAGCAAGTAAAAAAAAAATCTCAGAAGACAGCAATGGAAAACTATTTTCATAGCATGGCTAAGAATACTGTGCTGAAATAATTTTAACAGTAAACAATTACACACACACACACATATAATGCACATATTATTCAAGTATGCATATATGAAACTATCATATTTTTAATTTCTGCATTTTGTATAAATGAGTCCCATATTGCATTGTACTTGTTCAGACAAATTCTATTTTTATAGGCAATCAACTCATAAGTGGCAAATGCAATCATATCTTCAGTCCATCAAATGAAAGGGGCCATACATTTATATTTCCAATGCTACAACTGTTTACTATTAAAATGATTTATCATACTATGTTTTTTCTTAGCCGTATTTGTTATACTTTTTGATAAAGCACTTATTGTTATTAATTAAAAATAAATTAAAATAATTTTAGAAAGAATATTGTGCTTGATTAAAAGCCCTCTTATCTTAAAAAAATTAAGAATGATATATCTCCAGGAAAAAGCAACGCTTCTCTATTTCAAATGCTATTTTACCTACAACAGCTTTGCTTAGCAGCAGTCCAGATTTTTGTCTAGAAGCCAGAATGATGGAAAGTATCTCCTGGCAAGGCAAATAAATCTTTATTCTACAGCCATGGATTTATTCTGTAGTAGTTTCCATTATTGCACTAGTTGAGTCCAAAGTCAGTCTGTTGTAAAGATTGTTTTCCATAATGTATTTTGTGGACTTATATATATATAAGGTAATCTCCCAAACAAAGTGATGCACCATGCAATTTCTACATTTTAAACAAATGTGTAGTAGGAAAAATATGTATTAATGCATTTTCCCCTATATTTGTTTTTGCTGCTTTGCAATGGTTTATCTGGTTGTTTGCAGGCCAGATCTGTAGCTCTAATATAATGAATCTGAAATAACTGAACCAAGGACAATTTTCATCATTAAACATACATTTTACAAAGAATGTTGCATCCCTGTGGCTTTCCTCATATTGCATCTTAAATGTCATACCCTTTGGCTGTCCTTGAGACATGTAAACACATGGTAAATAATCATTTTTTTAAAAAAGGAAGCCAAGACTTATTTCATTATACTATAAAGCAGATACAAATCTGAGCCAATCCTAGAATTGCAAAAGTACAAAAGAAGAATTATGAAAAAGCTACCATTTTTTAAATCTTTAACAGTAAAAAGGAATCATCTGCCATAGTTTTTGTGTGCATTAAAAACCTTACCCATTATTTGTACACAGATAAAGAGAAGAGAAAGATGTACTGGGTATTCCCAGTTTTGATTGTTTGATAGATCAGTTTTGATCTATCCAGCCTTGAAGAACTGGGGGTGGGAATTCTTCATACAATTTTATAATCTCCTGTTCTTGTTATATAATTCAAAAGTACATTCACATCATTCCGTTTTATAATTGAAATGTACATGCACATTTTAAAATCACATAATCTTCGTAAATCCTGTTAACAAATTTATGGATATCATATCAAAATGGACCACTTGTAAGACAAGTCCATATTGTATAATATTGTATAACAACGTTAATAACTAGTCTTTCCTTAACATTGTCTAAATTGTCCCATAAATGCAGAAAATAATCTCTTATACTTACAAGTCGTTCTCATCCTATTGTGGCAATTGGGACTGGAATTATGTGGTTGTAAAGTGTAACATCACATGACCATGTCACTTAGTTTGGCGATTTCAGCAATCCTGTTGCCATCATTAAATGAAGATCATACAGGTTGTTAAGCAAGGACCTCAAAAAATCGACCAATGACTTCTGACTTCCTGCTTCCCCATTCATTTTGTGAGTGTGAGTCCAGCAGAAAATAATCATGTGACTGCAGCTCATTGAGATTTTGTAATCTGTGAGTTGGATGCTGGGTTGCAGGTAACCACTTGGACACTGCAATGGCTGGAACTCCAAGGACTGGTCATAAATACCAGTTGTTCAGTGCCATTGTAATATTGAATGGTCACTGAATAAATGATTGTAGACCAAGGACTACCTGAATTGAATTAGTCCTATCATAAGACCAAAAAAATTATTTTTGTACTTTAAGATTCTTATTAGCCATTGTTAATATGCCTTGTTACTTTCTCAAAACTTTTCAAACAGAATTCAACTTAAACCTCATTTAATTCATATCCCTCATAGTTTTTGCATTCATTACTGTTGTATTTACTTTTGTACAGGGGAACAGTATCATCATTTTTCCTATCAGGCAGAGATACAGTCTTTACATTTTAAACAAATGCTGGCAGGATATTTTTAAAAAATTCTCTGTGGACAATTGTGTGATTTTGACTATTGAACTGAAAGGAATGCTGTCAGTGGTACTTCCCAAAGAAAAACTAGATGAAAGGAAGTCTTAAATGCTGTTAAAATATTGAAAATTGTTAAGGCTGCTGATTTAGATGGTGTAATTGGAGAAATGTTAAGTGATGGATATGATTAATTCATGGAGTGGCTGTGTGACTTTTTGATGTGAGTGAAGACTATCTCTGTGCCTAACAGTGGATTGAATGCCACTATTGAACTCTGATTCAAAAGGATTGGTAGCAAGAATGAATAAAAAATTACAGGGGGATTGGTAATGTCCCCAGTAAAACCAACATTATGCATACAATGATCATGCAAATATCACATCAGGCATTCTGATGCAAGTGTGTAAGATTTAGCATTAGCATTATTATGTCATCATGCACACATTATCATAAGGAACCATAGTATGTCAAGGTTGCTTCTGAAAATGCCATTTCCACTCTGATTGGAAAAAGACAAGTGGTTGCAAAGTGCAATATCTGGGAAGTGCAGTATGCCTTTATGCTGAGTTGGATGTGCAGATCAGATTTTTGTTCTGCAACAAATCATTAAAAACTGCACAAATACGAAAACATTTATTTTAGTTTTAAGATGTGCAAATGCTAGTATAAAAGCAATGGGCAGTAAGTGGTCTGTTGTGAAGAATGGATGAAAGAAGGAAAAATAGTTGTATAATTTTGCCCACTTCATTATTTAATATATGGAAGAAAGAGCAGGATATGACAGGAAAAGCAAAAAGCTAAGTTGAATACAATGAGAATAACTTACTTAAAAATAATGAATGGTGAAATGAAAAGTAGGTTTAAGAACTAACAGTTAATAGAGGAATGTAGTTAAATAAAACAATGAGTTATTAAGTACAAAGGAAATACGTTTATTTCTAGGTTTATGACCTTCTTTAGTCATGATGGGTCTAAGCAATGTACAAAAGCAACAGCCGCAGCCGATACAATAATAATATACAATAAAAATACAATATATTATTACAGTAAGAAAATTACAGTTAATATTATATTGTTGGCATCAGGAGGTTTACAGAATTTTAGTTCCAAAGGCTCTTACAAATGACCAAATGTTTACAAGCTTCTGGAAGGCCATGAGAATGGAGCAATTCTTCCTTCCAGGACAGACTGCTCCAGAGAAGAGTCCCCCCCATGGGGAACGGCCAGTTTGGGGTGCCTTCCCACTACACATTTCAATAGTTGGGGGCATTTAGGAAGAATTAAGGAATATTGACTCATGAAACACTATATGAATGAATAAAAAATGGTGTGAGAGAAACGAAGACCAAGAAATCTGGAGTTGGATATGACCCCCCCCCAACAAAAATAGAGGGACATGAAGTTTAAAGAATGAAATTATGGAAGAAAACATAGTTTTCAGGCATAAAAAGGTATGGAAAGATGTAGTAGATTGTGTTACTGCAACGTATGTTTAGCTACACTTTTCTTATCTAATACTTCTGATTTCTTCTATCTTTTCTGTATTTTCTGCTTACTCCAGAGGGAATGAGGCGCCATGTGTGATTGTGCATTTTTATTTCCGATCTATGCTGAGCTGATGCTACAAAACTGTGGAACATTGTTCCCACCTCCAAACTTTCTCCCCTTAGTTTTTCAAAGGATTGTTCATTTACTGAAAAACATTAGTTACAGTGGTTTTGAAAACCATTTCACTGCCGGCCCTATGTGGCTAAAATTTTCCTCTAGATACCTTGTGCGCTTAATAACATTAACAAGTCATGTTTTCAAAATGGACTTAATTTTCTTAATCAAGAAGATAGTTTTCTTCTTGGGTCTGCTGTTGTATCGGTCCTAAGAAAAGCTGTTCTTTCAGTCCTTAGAAAGACTGACAACTGACAACTCTGCTTAATTATGTCTTCTGTGAAAATGTGTTATGTGAGAGTCAATTAATCTCGAAAGTTGTTTCTGCTATGTTTTCTACAAAGCCTTCTCGAGTGTTTGATGTTATAGCCACACTTCCCTCCACTGAAAAATCTTAATAGCTCCTCTGAAGCCATTAAAACCAATTGTTTGAGTGATCTGCAAATGCAGATTTTCTAAATAGGACTTGACTAGACAGACAAATTGATCTGGAAGGTGTCTTTCTTGTCAAGGTGCCAAACTCTGTTCCCAGGTGGCCTAAACACAGCATAACCAGAGCTCCACTGGAGACATTCTGACTCTGCATCATGTGCTGTAGACACCTCAGGTAATACCTAGCTCACTTGGCATTTTTTACAGGGTCACCTTTACAGTACAAGGGAAATAATTCTACCCAGCTACCATTCCTTATGCACATATCAGGCTGTGTACCAACTTGTCAAAACAGAATCGCCTATGAAAGCAAGTCAGATTTCCATGTACAGTATATACATACATACATACATACATACATGGTCATCGCTCAGTCAACCAGATGTTTAGACTGGATTTGGCATTTTTGTTCAATATCAAGTGCTTCCCAAAAACCTGAGATAGGCAGACACTGTTCTTTGATGTTGTTAAGATATTGTCGCAGGATGAAAGCTGTTCTGATTATTGCTGCCTTTTGCAATTGACTGATGGTGAATTTATCAATGCCGATGGTGTTCAAGTGCTACTCCAGTTGTTTCGGGATTGCGCCCTAGGTCCCTTTTACTATTGGTACACCTTTGCTTTTTTTTTTTTTATCACAGTCATTCGACTTCTATTTGCAGATGTTTGTATTTTGTGATTTTCTCCAGTTCTTTCTCTTTTCTATTCTGCTGTCTCAAGGTACTGCCAAGTCCATTATCCAGACTTTTTTGAGTTTCTTATCAAAAATTATTAAGTCTGGAGTATTATGTGGCAGGCGCCTGTCTGTTTGAATTTTGAAATCCTCGAGCACTTTAGCTTCTTCATTTTTTATGACTTTCTCTGTTTTATTATCCCACCAGTTCTTTCTTACAGGCAAATGTTGCAATCTTCCAGTGCACCATTGTTGCTACTTTATCATGTTGTTGTTTGCAGTTAGTCTGTGTGATCTTGCAGCAGCTAACTAGGTAGTCCACTATTTTTTCAGCTTCTTTGCAGAGGCAGCATTTGCGATCTGTTCTGGTCTTCTTGGTTCTAGCCTTATGTGCATTTGATCTTAACGTTTGATCTTGTGCAGTCAGAATTAGCCCTTCTGTCTCTTTCTTCAGTTTTCCCGTTCTTAGACAATGCCAGGTCTTGTTATTATCTGTTTTGTCTTCTATATTTTTAATGTACTGGCCATGTAATGCTTTGCCTTGCCATGTCTTTTTTCTATTCTTCATTTGGTCTTTCTTATATGCCAGTTTTATCTCTCCTGTACCCAGGAAGCCTTCCTGGTATACTAGCTTTAGTGCATCATTTTCATTGTCCTTCAGGTATTCTTCCAATGCTATTTTTGCCTCTTCAGCTGTCTAGTGTACTTGCAACATTCCTTGCTGACCTATTTTTCTTGGTAGGTAGAGTCTGTCATCAATGCTGAATGGATGAAGGGCATGATTGTTATTATTATTTTTCTAGTCTTCCTATCCAGGGGCTTTTATTTGGCCTGAGTCCAGTCCATTATTTTAATTATGTATCTAATTACTGGAATTGCCCAGGTGTTAATTGCCTTGATAGTATTTCCTACACTGAGTTTGGATTTTAAGATCTTGTTTACTGTCATGATATATGTCCTTCTTCTTACCTTGACTGCACTGTGATTGGTGCAGTTTGAAGGGTGCCCAGGTAATTGTTGTGATTGTCTTCATTCAGACTCATAATGTTATTTCCATAAGGCATCTTGATTCTTTCTGTTTTCACATTTTTCCCCTTCTGATGGTGAGAGTAGCACATTTGTCCAGTCCAAACTCCATTGCATTACTTTTGCTGTATATATCAACAGTGTTGAACAGCAGTTCTATTTCAGATGGTGTTTTTCCATGCAGCTTCAGAGCATCCATGTAAAGGAGATAGGATAGTTTGATGGATGCTTTTGATGTTTGATAGCCATACATACATGTATATGTATATGTAAAGGTTTTTCCTGACAATCATATCCAACTCTAGGGGGTGGCGTTCATCTCTGATTCACAGTTGAGGGACCCAGCATTTGTTCAAAGACACTTTCATGTTTAGCCAGTATGACTATACGCTAAAGTGCATGGAATGCTGTTACCTTTCCCAGCAAAGGTGGTACCTATTTATCTGCTTGCATTTTTACATGATTTCACACTACTAGGGTGGCAGGAACTGGAGCAAGTAATGGGAGCTCACCCATTATGCAGAAGCATCTAGGTCTCAAACTGCCAGGCAGCCAGCTGACAAACTGAGCATCTTAATCACTCAGTCACTGTGCCCCCAAGTGTGTGTGTGTGTGAGTGTACATATATATGTATTACGTAGTATGTACACACACACACACACACATATACACACACATGGTGCAAGTGGTTATGAACTTGGCTTGCTGGCTGGAAAGTTGGCTGCCTGAGTTCAAGGCCTAGGATTGCCATGAAGCAGGGCGAATGTCTGCTGTTCCATCTCAGCTCCCACCCACTTAGCGGTTTGAAAGCGTGCAAGTACAATTCAGTGAATAGATACCACCCCTTCCGGCAAGAAGGTAGCAGTGTCCGTGCACCTTTGGCATCTAGTTATGTCATCTACATGACCATGGAAGTGGCCCAGGACAACACTGGCTCTTCAGCTTGGAAACAGTGATGAGCACTGCATCCTAGAGTCAGTCACAACTGGCAAGGTCACTTTTATCTTTTATATATATATACACACACTATATATATATATGGTTCTATACATATATATACATACATTGTATAAATATGGTTTTATATACATGCACATACTGTATATATATATATGTATACATATATATATGGTTTTATATACACTCACACAAACACTGTGTATATATGGTATATATACAGAAGAGATATCTATCCTGTATATATACATACATACATATGCATACATACATATATATATATATATATATAGAGAGAGAGAGAGAGAGAGGAAGAAAGATGTAACCATTTATAAATGCTACTTTGCTGAGGAACAGACACTAAAGTGTTAGTCTAGCTATCAACTCATGCAAAACTTCAATAAAATGTTCCAATAAACTGATATATGTTGGTGGTAGGATGGTTGACATTTATTTTCTTCTTTTGCCTTTAGTCCTTTGATACTCAATTATCAGATTGTCTATTCAACAAAGAGGTGATTTTATAATGCAGGAACCTTTAGTCATTCCTCATATGGTAAAACTGAGCACTTAAGTATCAAATATTCATCTGCCCTGCACTAAATCGTCTCAACTGTAAGCACAGGCAGAATCATTACTTTCAGGACTCTGCAGCATTTCAGATTCAAAGGCAAAAAGGTGCTTCAGAGAAAGTGGGGATGTGCAAGATCAACACCTGTTTCCATTTGCTTAAACCAATGTATCTTCCCTGGAGGAAGGGGAGAAGTCAAAGGGGATGTGAACATAAAATAGATAAAAACATAGATGATTGAATGCTCTTCTTTGCAGTCTCCTTGTCAAACCTTTGACAGCTGCCTGAACTGAAAGTAATTTTTCTCCAAGCAGAAATTTACAGAATTCTCTTTAACAAGATTTATTGAGGTGAAAGTATAGTGATATTAGAATTCCAAGAAGTAAATGGATTTTTGGTTTAGAAGCAATATATCACAGTGTACATTAGGGAAGTGAGTTTTTGAATCTTCTTCTCACAATCTTACAGTGCACTGGAGAGGAAGTGACTGTCTTCACTGATAATGAGGAAGCCTGCTATAGGCTATTTATATAATCATCACTTGCAGCTTTATCAGTCTGAGAACCAACTTTTACATTCCTATTAGACATAAGAAGGAAAAATTGATTGGCTTGTGCTGTTCTCAGCATTTTAAATTCAGCAGCAGTGAAGATAAATTATTTGTTAATTTCCATCTCCTTTGGAGGGATAGGGGATAAGAAATGGTATTGATAGAAGTGCCTTAAAGAGAATTATCCCATACTATCAGTTATTTGGAAACACAAATAATAGTCTAGTTATGGGTATATGATTCTAGAGACATGATCCAGCATAACTCTTTGTATGTTGTTTAGTTTGGCCTTAAGATACAGGAAAAATATGTACAAAATAAAGCTACAACAATTCATTCCATGACCAAACATGCAACGTAATATAACATGTGTTGATCTCAGTCTCCTTTTGTTTTTTCCAAGACATGAGAGTTCACATTTATGCTGCAGCCAGAAAGAGGGATTTTCCTTTTATTTTTTTAATATGACAGGGAGAAATGTGAGTGTTACCTATTTGAAATATCTGTATCCTCATAGAAAGCGTAAATATTCAACTGCTTCAATCGAGATATGCTTCATTATTGCCTTGCCACCTTGGCTGATATTAAAAAAAACTTAAGCAGGGTTGAGTATGCTTAGTACTTGGATATATCCATGAAGTTACTAGGAACTGAGCTGTACTCAGAATAGAGTTTACTACATTTATTACATTACAGTCAACACGGGTATTCAATTTTCTTTGAGAAAACATCAGTAATTAATACATAAATAAATTAATAATTAATAAATACAAGAAAGCTGAATTTAAATTATATAAAATTTTCTCCACTTCACTCCACTTGACTGAAATATTATACAGAAAATCAGTGTTCAGGTTATCCTACTAAAAAGTAATTATCCCCAGAACAATTGCCTATAAATAAAAATTTAATATTTGCAATACTAAGTTGTTCACTTTGATTTATCCAACAACAAGATATATGATAGCTGAATAAAATTAAGTAGCCATTTCCTTTTTAAAATGTCCATGCCAATAGTGTAATATTCAAGAACCACTGCCATTCTAGCTTAGGATACACAAACAGACTTTGAGTTACATTTGAATCAAAACTTCAGATTAATTTCTGTCAAGCATAACTGAGAAGCTTGTGAGGGAAACATGGCTATAAACTTTATATATTTTTGTGACTTAGTTCTGATCGGATCTTCTTCTTCATCCTAACATTTTCCTGAAAGTGCAGAATATGCTTTTTTTTTTGGACCAACTGAATGTTGATCCATTGATTGTGACATTGATTGTGACAGGAAGTGAATGACCAGTTTGGCACCTGAGTCTGATATTGTGGGCAGGGAGAGAGAGAGTAACTGGTCCAAAGTCACCCAGCTGGCTTTCTTGCCTAAAGGGAGATTAGAACTAATAGTCCCTGGTTTCTAGCTGTTGCCTTAACTATTAGACCAAACTGGCTCCCTTACTTCTGATTGGATGCACTAGTGTATATAAAAAATAGGATTTGCTATAAACATACATTCAGCATCTAACATTACATCTAAACACTAATATTATGACATAATGGTACTAGGTTCCTTGAGTCACATTTTTATTCTAAATTTCTTTCATGTGAGTAATATAATTCCTGAATTTTCTCTCATGTAAAATGAAAATCCAACCCCAGCAACCCAACCCAGCAAAATTATCCCTCTCAAAAATACTTAAAAGAAAGTAATATCAGCTTTCAGCCACTGAAGTGACTACTTGAAATAGAGATCTTTTTAAGTACAGTATTTATTTACACAGAAGATAAGATGTCTGTGAAGACTCTCACTCGTTCAGGGTAATTGCATCGCAACAAAGTTT
>JANHZU010009713.1:186015-199422 GCA_032468055.1 Acrochordus granulatus | reverse complement strand
GTGCCTTTTGGGAAAGTGGAGGTGAGAATATTCCAGGTGATTACTGACACAAGTCTGTGTGATTATGCTGGGACCTGGATGGAGATCTATAGAGCTCCCAGTCTAATTAATATTTCAAAGACTGTGAAGATCATTCTGTTCTGTTTATAGCAGTAAATTGCATGATGTACTACCCATTTAATCAGATTTTGTTTTCTGTTTTAAAAGAATTGGTTCATTTGCATTAAGTGGGTTTTATTTTTTATATTTATTGTTTGTACATATGTGTTTTATGCTAATTGTAAACTATCTTTGCCTTGAAAGTTGGTGTTATATAAACTGTTACGTAAAGAAGCAAAGTTTAAATAACTTTTTTAAAACATTGGACTAAAAACAAGAGCAGCTAAAATTATATGGTATATCAACAGTGATTTTTTTTCTTAGATAAAGAATATAAATAAAGTGAATTAAATAGGTCTTGCAGGATAGTGCAATATTAATATAATAATATGTGATAATTTAGTAAAGTTTTTTGTTGTTATACGATTGATATAACATTAATTGTACTATTGAGTTGGTCCTGACTGCTTCATTTTCAGGTAAAATAATGATTTGGGATATAGGAAGCCACAACTAAAAAGAAAGCATAG
The DNA here is from genome assembly GCA_032468055.1 of Acrochordus granulatus. Lineage (NCBI taxonomy): Eukaryota > Metazoa > Chordata > Lepidosauria > Squamata > Acrochordidae > Acrochordus > Acrochordus granulatus. Next base: position 198,793 of record JANHZU010009713.1, on the reverse strand, counting down.
GACATTTTCATGGCAGCACTCAAAGTGATTCCCTCATAGGAAAGACCTAATTCATACCTTCTCTGCTCAGTTTCTGAAGACATTATTCTTAATTCAGGTTTGATACTTGATTCTGTTCTCATGGAGATTCTAATCTAATCCTCTCATGGAGATCCCTCTGTTTTGCTCCTTTCCTTTGTGTTAATGTACTGCTTGAAGCTTTGTTTAAGATCAAAGGGGAGGTTACAACTATTTAAACAAGGGAAAACCAAAGTAAATAAAGGTTCATTAAGCAGGATACAGAGAGCCAGTTTGATATAGCAGTTAAGGCATCCGGCTAATAACTGGGAAACTATGAATTCTAATCCCTCATTCACCACTAAGGCAGCTGGCAACCATGGTCAGTCCTTCTCTCTCAGCCCCAGAAAGAAGGCATGGTCAAACCACTTCTGAAATGTTGCCAAGAAAACTTCAAGGACTTGTCCAGGTAGTCATTAGGGTCAAAAGTGACTTGAAGGGACAAAAAAAAAAGAGTAGGATCAGGCCTATGATTCCTCAGGCTAGGAAACAAGCTGAAAGCCACTCATTCAACTGTGTGTCATTGTGTGCAAAATTAAATAGGAACCCCTATTTTAAAAAACAGGCAGGAAGTCAGTCACAAACTGACTTTTTATGAATGGTAACAAGAGTTTGATATAAATTTTGACAGAGCTTCTATTGTTTCTGTATTGTGTTTTGCTTTTCAGTGTAGAGGAGTGAAAAAAAATATTCTATTTTGGATGCCAGCTTAATAAATTATTTTTATTTAAAATTATTTGTTAAATTATTTATTAAAAAATTAAAAATCTGAACGGCTAATTAAACTCTTAATCCCATTTTGTGTAACTCCCTTCAAAGAATTAAAGGCTTTCATGGTTATAGAAGTGAAGAAGAGAGCATGTGTGTGTATATTTTATTTTATTTTTTTTCATACACATACATACACAGACACAGTACTGTGCAAAAGTTTTAGGTCACCATTGTTTTAGCAATGGTATATATAATTATATTATAATATGTATCTTCTACCATATATAATTATGTCTCAGTCTCTTCATTAGAATACAGTATAATCAGAAAATACAGGACATTTGTGTGCAGTATTCAAAAACAGGGAAAAGAAGAAAAAACAGCTTCCATAGGCTAAAGAGGCAAATAGTGACTATCGAATACTGACTTTTTTCTGAAGAAGCTATTTTGTTCTGAAAATTGTGTTTGTTTAAATTTTGTGTACATATTTCCTGTACTGAATCTTAATACAGAGACCAAAAAGTAAAACTTTGCTAAAACAAAGCGAGTGGTAGACTAAGACTTTGGCACTGTATTGTTTGTGTGTTTATGTGTATACTGTATAACTTGATCCAAAACTATGAGCAGCTATTCTTAGTTCATTAGACAAGATTAAAGGCAATGAGAAATTAAGCAAACTATAAAACAACAAGAAAATGTACAGAAATGGAATTATCAGTGAAGGCAGTAGGAAATAAATGAAGTAATATAGGAATAATCTTTTAAAGATTTATATCAGGGCTTCCATTTAAAAGAAAGTGTCCTATCTGCAGTTGAGCAGAGGAGGGAGAGCAGATCCAGAAATATACTCCATGGAAGACTAAAAACTACATTTATTTAGATTGGCTATAGTAAGAGAATCTTGCAAGTTTGATTGAATGTTCCCTCTTTTATAATGATGTGAATTAAGGAAGTGTCTGCCTGAGACACTTTCACAAACCTTAATTTTTTGGACCTAAGCCATGTTTAGCTCCTTGGCACTTTGGCAACAGATTTTGTTTATCTCCTTCAAGATTATCCTCTTAACTCTCTACAGGCAGCTTTTATTTGTCGTGAAATATATTAAAAATGCAATTATAACAGATAAAAGTATTTGTAACCAAAAGTCTCATAAAACAAAAGTAAATTCTGTTACATTGCATATCAGATTCTTATGGTCACATCTCCATGTTATACCTGCTTAGTAAGTGTCTTATTAATGGAAAGAGGAGAAGGAGGAAGAAGAAATCACAATAAGATTAGAGTAATATTAATAATACATTCACAATTCTGTGGAGTGAAGGAAAAATGAGGATTTTCTAGGCCTGTGAGTTGTAAATGTGACTACCCATTTGGGCTACAGTCAACTTAGAATTGGGATAGAATTTACTTCTTTGATTAGAGACAGGACAATATATTTATTGGTGACTGAACACACTTTATGGACTTTTTGTGTACAAATAAAAAAAAATGAACTTGTAATTTATGGTTATGATAATTAGGCTGAAGAGATTATAGAAAGAAGAGATGTGACTTTAGAGAGAGGGATTAAAATATAACTGCTGTGAAGAACCTCAGAAACCACTTCTTTATATCTTTTAGCTTTTTCTTTTTTCTCTCTTTCCTTTTAGTTTTCTCTGTTCTATTTTAGTTTGTATTTAGTCTTTTTATTTGCTGTTAAAACTTTATATATACATAAAGAATTGGGGTGAAGTTTGTATTAACTCTTGTATGGTAATGCCTAGCAAGGTAGAGGGAAGCCTAGAGAAAGACTAGCAACTTAGTTAGATTTTTATCTTGAATGTGTCCCCTGGAGCTACTAGTTGTAGCCTCTCTGCAGGGTCTGAAAGACTCCTGTGTTCCCCACTTCAGTCTATATGTGCCTCCTTTTAGAACTGGTGCCAGATTAAGTGAAGAATATTGATCTGAAATAGATTTAACTGAAATAATTAATGCAATATTGGCTTAATATTCACATAAGAAGAGGTTTTGTACGACAGCCCTGTGCATACTCATTTGAAAGGAAGCAGCACTGAATCAAGTAGACCTTTCAGTCTGACTGCTTGTGTTGTCAGTGAGCCCATCACACCACTTTGTTTATGGAAAAAGTCGAGTGGGAAAGGCACATAGAAAAGCCAGATTTTTGTGTGTGTAAGAGTTCCAATAAGATGGGCTATTCCCTTAACACAGAGCAGGCACTTACTTCATAGTTAGGGGTGCATTTTTAAACTCTGTTTTTAGGTTTCCAGAGATTGCAAGGGGCATGACTGTGAGAGAAGCAATGACCAAAATGATCACCCTGTTTGTTTTGGATTCTTCTGATTTTTTTTCCTTTTCATTTCAAAAATCAATGTGTAGAAGCTAGTGGATATTTAACATACACCTTGTGATTTTTTATTCTGTTAGGAAAAGTGAAATATTTCCTAATGGGGTATTTTATTCCCTACTGTTGATATGATTTGGGGAGGCTCTGGAAGCTGCCTGAATGGAATGGAAGGTTGCCAGTCATTCACAAAACCAATGCAGTATTAAAGAGGACTGAAGCCAATCATATAATTCACTCTTGTGCACTTATTTTATTTTACCCAATTGCCTGAAAAAAAATCACCCTGTGTCTGGAATCATTTACCGGTGAAGAACAATGGTGTTAATATGGAGACTGCAATTTAAAATCCTGAAAGGAGAGATGGATCTTTTTCTTTTCCAAATGCACATTTTGTAGGAAATTCAAAATCCAGGGAAGAGAAGGGGGCTAAAGGCAACCCTGTAAGTCTCAACAAGTCAGTGATTTAGAGCTGCATCTTACAGAGAATAAAGACAAGATTTAAAACTCTCTGTGCTCATAATCTCTGATTTGGAGGAGAGCAAGGAAACCTATTGGGCCCAGCCTGCCTTAAGGCATAGCATTAAACTGGGGAGAGACATTTGGTTTAATCTCTGGCATGACAGATATTCTTAAGGGAATTTTATGTAAATATGCAGTGCAGACTCTTTGCCCACCCCTCCACCATCTCCTTCCTTCCTTTTAACCAGGGAGATGAGATCCTGCAGTCACATCACAGTTCTACACATTTTGCTCTGCCTTCAAGGAGTCTCAGTTCAGTTTAATGTGTCCCTTTGGGATTCTTTTGTACAGCAACTCCCTGGGCCAGTGTAAATCTGGGGCATTACAGGAGATTACTTCTCAAGGCTATATATGTGTGTATGCACGTGTGTGTGCATGCCTGCCTGCTACAAGATCTGTGCTACAAGTCATTTGGAGGTTTCTATTAACACATCTTCTAGCTTTGGGGGTCCAACCACTAATCAGCTTTATGTCTAATGACCACAAGGGTCATTCTTTGTCATCCTAATTTTGAAAGAAGCCCTGACTAAAAATCCCAACATTTGGGTCATATGTTTCTTTTGTCTCTCCCCACCAACTTTTGCCATGCTATGGCACATATTCAAGAAATCTATATTAAAAAATGAAAATTATGAACAGACTCTTAGGAAGCATCAAAGTGCAAAGATGACACCAAAAAAACCTGGGGAAGATCTCTGATATTTAAAAGATAAAGTTTACATTTGTTTTTGCATTAATAACTACAGATTTCCCGGGGGGGGGGAAGTATTGCATTTAGGTTGCTTTTTGATCTGCAAATAAGCAAAATCAAAATGTTGTGTCATTAGCACTTGATATTCAGTGGGTGTTGAATTCAGTGAACTGGGGGATCCAAGGAATCTGGAGATTTATGTTAATTATGTTCCATGTGATGCATAAAAAGCCACCTCACCCATTATTATACTAGATTATGCCACTTATGTCCTTACTAGAATTGGAACATCCAGGGACAAAGAACATACAATATTCACAGAACTCCATTCCATTTGCCCCATGTCTTCATTATACTGCAGTGGCCTTACATTGATCTACATATTTAGATAGCAAGACCCAGATGCACAGAAACATTATTTTATAAGCTGCCCAGAGTTATTGTATCAGTGAGAGGGCAGCAAAGAAATTAAAATGTCATTCTGTCTTAATTTCATAATTAAGAATATTTAAAAGGTGTTACAGACTTCTGATTTCACATTAATATGTGCTATCACATCAGCAAAACTACCTTTTGCAAAAGTGCAGAAAAGTTCCTTCTTTTAAATGGCATCTTATTCTGAACATCCATAAAATACAAAGAGAACATTTCCTTCTTTTTTATTCAGCTTATAGGCAGAAAATAACAAAGTAGTTCAATATACCTGAACTGAAAGGGATAGTTTCCTTTTAAACTGTTCAGAATGAAGATAAATTCAAAAGAAGCAAACATAAAGTAAAACATTAAAAGGGTTACACATCCTTTTTTAAGAAAAAAAATCCACCCACATTTTTTAAATCCTACCATATTTGTTACATCTAAATCTTAAACAAATTTACTTTGGAAATAATGGCTGGTTTGCAAAGTTACTTTTCTTCTACATATAAACAGCTATAGTTAATTCTCAGCCACTTGTGTGTACAATTGTATGAAGAAACAAACTGTAGATAACAGTGGTGAACCTGTGACCCATCCAGGTGTTGTGGGACTACAACTCCCATCAATCCAGATTCTTTGGCTGAATAAAGTGGCTGAATGCTGGAGATGTAACATTACCTATGTTTTCCTTTCTTCTGGAGTTTGCAACTCATACCTCACAAGATCATTTTCTGTTAGCATCCTGGAGTCCCTGAAGATTGTACTGCTGAAATTTGATGGAAAATTGCCAAATTATGACGGCAAACTTTTTTACAAATTTTAAGTGGAAAAATGGATGTATTAAACCAAACTCAACAGGGAGTTCAATTAAATTGGAACATTGTATTTAACAAATCCCAAATGAACCTTTCTAATTGATATTATATGGTAAATCTATATACCCTGCATAGTGTGATCATCAACAAAAATGGATGAAAATATATCTTTCCCAAGAGAAAAATGTTGCCTACCCTGGGGTTAATAGCTAAAGAATTTGAAAACCTTTTCCGTGATCTTCCTAGTCTTCTTCCCAGCAATAGGACAAACCCCTATGAAGCTGAATGAGCATCAAGGATTTTCCATCCTGTGGTATTCTGAGAAGGACTCAAAGTTACCATTATGATAGTAAGAAGGTTACAATTTTGTCTATATAGGCCACTTAACGTCTGTTGGCTTAAAGATGCTCAGAATACTTTCTACTCAGAAGTATATTCCATTGGATTCAGTAGTATTTACTCTCAAGCCCATAGATATAATTTCATTCCTATTTAACTATAAGCATAACTGCAGCCAGTCAGAAGACACATGTTCATCACAATTCAATATACCAATCCAATTTTTTTAAAACAATCTATTAGTTCTCCCACACTCACATGAGGATTCTTGCCTTCTAAAGAACTCCGCATCATTCATCATTACAATAAAGATAATCGAGGAAAGGAAAGGCTCTTTATTAAGAATCCTTTTGAGGACATCTTTTTTTTTTGACACACAACAAAAAAAAAGACCAGCTCTTAGTGGAGTTAAGTCAATATTTTAAAGCATTTTAAATGAAGGTTCATTTTATAACTTTTCTGTTCATATGTCTATCAAAAGGTCATTACATGTAGCACCATTTATCAGAGCCTTATTAGAAAATACTATTTTTTGAAATTCTTTTGTTGTAAATTTCTTAGGGATAAACTATAGTAATCTGTTACAAAGCATATAACACAGATCATTAAAACAATGTGGGCTCCCATTAAAATCAAAAACATTTCATTTTATTCGACATGAGTAGTATGCCATAAAATGCATGCTGCCATAATAACTGACAAGCAATGCCAAACCCAACATCTGAGCTGTCCCTCCATTTTTCTTTTGAAAATGCAGATGTTGAGAGAATAAAATGTAAATGCATTTATAACTGCTACAAAGAACAGCAGAAGCTGTTTCATTATATTTCTTTTTCTTTCTTATTTACTTATCACTTTACTTTTTTCCTTTGTATTGTTTTTACTGTTGTATTGTTATACTCTGTAAAAAAATCTTCAATAAAAATAGAAACTGAAAATGCAAGGGTTATAACACTTCACATCTATAAGTATGCAGTATATAATCAAAAGTGAGATCTAATATTTAAAATGAGCAGTTTCAATGAAGAATATCATGACTATTACTGTCAACAAAGAAGGGATAATCTTGACAAAGTAAATTCAAAATCAGAAAGCTCCCAGCTTGTAGAAACAACTGAGAAAAGATGCTGCCCATTAAGTCCCATTCAATAGCTGCAGCAGAGGACATGGTTTGAACAAGAGTCCCATAATTAATTTGGATGTCACTGGAGATGAAGGTGAATAGAAAACCCTCGAAAGTAAATGCATTATATCAAGCTGATAATGTCCAGGATTTGTGTTTTTGATATAATATGTGGCAACCTAGAACTATATAGGTAAGGATGAACAACCCATAAATCCTCCAGAGCATCCTCTAAAATGAGACTGTTTGAAATATTTGGCCTGCTTTTAAGAAGTAGGAGGTTTAAGTGCTTAAAGGGATTAAATGGGAATCTTAAAGAACACAAGTCTCTTCTTCACACAGAGATACACAGAGAGAGAGAAAGACTACAGATTAGAATGATTTTTCCAATTTAGAGGCAAAATGAATATGCTAAGACTGTTTGTTTATTTATTTATTGAGCAAATTTATATGGCCCCTTATCTACCAAAAGGAACTATGGGCAGCAAAGAAGAATAAAAACACAATGCAATTATCAAAACTGTTAAAGCAAAAAAGACAGAGTTGAGGCCCCAGTAAAACTCACATCCATAGATCAAAGATAGCATGTCACTTCTATCAACATTCTGGCTGCGGTACCTGGAGGAAAAGTCAGGTCTGCTTTTCTGCTTTTTTTTTGCTCTTCTGAAGGCCAAGAGAGATGGGAACATCTGTTTGTGCAAGACATGAGTGACTGTAAGCAGTGTTTGAAAACAGCACAACAGGTGGACAAAATATATTTCTGTAAATGTAAAGGTTTCCCCTTTCAGTCATGTCCCACTCTAGAGGCAGTGTTCATCTCTGTTTCATAGCTGAAGCGCCAGTGTTGTCTGAAGATGCTTCTGTGAACGTATGACAAGCATGAGAGTCTTTTGATTTCAACGGCATATAAATCTAATAAATAAATAAATAAAATGGTAATATGTCAAAGCACTCGTTACTTTCCCACCAATTTAGGTAGTATCTATCCTGCCAACCTAGCATGTAAAAGTGCAAATACATAAATAGGTCCACCTTTGGTGAGAAGGGTAACAGCATTCCATGTGCCTCAGCATATAGACACACTGGCCATATGACCATGGAAGCATCTTCGGACAATGCTGGCTCTTTGGCTATGAAATGGAGATGGGCACCACCCCCTAGGGTAGGACACAATAGAAAGAGGAAACCTCTACCTGTTATGTACTTGTATTTGCATGCTTTTGAACTTCTAGGTTGACAGGAGCTTGGGTGAATAATGGGAACTCACCCTGTTATGTGGCACCTTGGTCTTGAACTTGGGCTGCTGACTTTCTGGCTGACAAGCTCAGCATCTTAAACACTAGGCCACTGCAGCACACAGTCTGCAAAGGCTACCTGCTTTTGAATCCTGGAGGACCCCCACAATGCCCTAAATCTAACTAGGATACTATAAGTTAAAGAGGGCAAGTCACTAAATGGGAGGGGAAGGCTTAAACCCACAGCTAATGAGATTGGTTGAGCCAAAGCTTTTCTTCCCTATCCAAACCATACAGGCTCCAGGTATTGATAAAGCACTTCCTTGGAGACATAAAATGCATAAAACTGAGTCCCTCACCTCTATATCTCATCACCACTACCCTGAGACAGAAAACAGATTTAATTTAGGATCACCCTCCCCCCCATGAATCAAGCCATCAATAACTTGGACCAAGTCTGTGGTTGCTATAAACTCCTAATCTGGCTCTGACTCTAGGCTTAACTCTTAAACTCTCCAATTCAAAAATCCTTTGAAAGGACTGAAAAGTTTTGGTTCCACATTCAGCACTCTCCTAATATCATTAAGTCACAGCCTGAAGTTTCCATAGCAGCAGCACCCCACAGGAAGCCATGATGATATCAAAATGATGGCAGACTTGGAATAGCATCATCACACTAATATAATATTGTAATATTATAATATTGTGATAGTGGCTCCTGCCCTATGGAACATCTTGCCCCTCGAGCTGAGGGCTGCCCCCTCCCTGATGGCCTTCTGGAAGGGCCTTAAGACCTGGCTCTGCGAGATGGCCTGGGTTACAGGCATTTTTTGATCATCCAAGAAGATTTCTCCAAGAAATCTTTGCAAACCAATGGTCAAATTAGTGGAAAGTGGACTTCTTTTAATCCTGAGGCTGAAATCCATAATGGTTATAATCTTGACAAATGTGTGGGGGACATGGGAGATGAACTCAGAAATGTTTATAATTATGACTTTTGTATACAGAACATTAAACAAATTTTGAACAATTGATGAAAGTCTGTCAGAGTTTTGCGAATACTAACTGAAATAAACAGCCAAACTCAAGAGATCACATGTAAGAACATAAAGACAATAAGAGCCAAGATATTAATCAGGATCATAACTAAAAAAAACACCAGGATTTTGAACAATAAATTATTACTGTTGAATTCCAGCCAGGCAAATGAATTATGGAGGCATGTTTCTGTTCAATAATTCTATATATTCTTCATTCTTGCTTTTGTGTGTGTGCGTGCATGGGTGTGCCTGCCCATGTGTGTACATGTGCACACACATTTGAGTTATTTTGGAATCCTGGTGATGGTCTGCAAGAATATGGTAATTCCCCATCTCCCATTTTAAGCTCCATGCTCACTCGATATGGGGTCTTGTTCTCTGTGCTCTCCCTTAATTTATAATTTGCCTATGGATGAAGATGGCAATCTTGGAAACCACTGATATCAATACCCTCAACCAATCACAATGCACACATCACTCTACATATCCTAATTCCCAATCTCTTACATCACATTTTGATTTCCCCCAATTCTGGTCGTGAGTATTATATACAGTAAAGCATTTCCCATTATTTTCAATAACTTTTCACCTCCTCCAACTTATACCCTTACTTTGGGCCAGACTCTCCTCATTCCCTTGCTTCTCACCAAGGGGCCACACAAACCCAGATACAAATGGTCAGTCGCCCTTTCTCTGAAAGCAGCAGTAGGGTATCACCGGTACTCGCATACAAAATGTTGACATCACCAAAAATCCACCCAGATTCATATCCAAGGCTTAAAAAGACACAGTAGTGGAACACTGATACACATCTTTGTTTCCTATGGAATTGATGAATTCACCAAAAGTATATTTAAATTATTATGTATATTCATTCCATAATATTTTGTTGGCTTTTGCCTCAAAATGCCATACAGTTTTCAGCAAACACAATCAGAAGGATCCTAAGGCCACAAAATAGGAATATGAAGGCCATACTCTCAGCACACAAGCCATATCCATGCAATTTAAGATTAATTACGGCAAATAAGTGAGCTGCATGAAAGAGTTCTGGGCACTAATCTCTGCTTTGCCAGAAACAATTGTTGAATAGGACTCAGTGGGAAGGAATTTAAGGATTAAGGGCAAACATCACTAAGGAAGCCCTTGAGTATATCATAGAGACTGCTCAAATTTCTCATATATCTTTAAACAATAAGGTATCAATGCTTGCAACAGTAGTTGGCAGGATTGGCATGCTCCGAGTTCCTACAATTAAGCAATGCTTAAGTGAATTATCAGTACCCCAGAAGCATGCCTTCTTTATAACAGTGCCTGCCCTTTGGAACAAGGTTCCCCATGAGATACGAATAGCCCCCCATCCTACTGGTGTTCTGAAGGGCTCTGAATTCTCAGATCTTTATCCAGGCCTTTGGTGAGGACAACTGACACCCCTTTTCTTCTTTTTCTTTGTTTCTCTTCAGGTTTCTTTTCACTGACATTTCTTTTTTAGTTTGTGTTGTTTTCATGTTCTGTTTGTAAACCATCCAGAATTGCTTGAGTTGGGTGGCATATAAATTTAATTTAACAATAATAATTGAAAAGAAGAAAGTCTGATTCATTGATGTTGCTATTCTAAGTGATTCTAGAATTGAGGAAGAACAATTAGGAAAAAATGACAAAATATTAGGATTTGCAGATCAAAGTTATGGAAAGCATTTTTATATCAATTGTGATTGGAGCCCTCAGAGCAACACCTAAAGCATTTCCTTCCATAATCTGGAAGTACTGAATTTATCAGACCTGAACATCCTAATTTTACAAAAAAAAATCACTCTGCTTGGAACTGCCTATATTTTTTTGTCCTTGATTAGACCTTGAATTATTCAGTTTCCATCAGTCTTAGACTGTGAATCTCAATGTACATTACCAATCATCATGGATTGTTTTCTCTTTTTTTAATTCAAAAAACAAAACACCAACATTTAATTCCGCTTTCCAACAAACTGCATTTGTGATACTTGCATGAATATGTCAGTATATTAATATTCATTTCATAGTTTTGGTTCTAGCCATTTCCTATTTGCTTGTAGTTATTTGACATTATCAGCCATTGTAGAAGTAACTAATTCTCCTTTATGATAATCTAAATATTTGCATATGAAAAGTCATCACATGATGAAATCTTCATAGAAGTAGCTACAGCCTGAAAGCTGCAATTACCCTGTGAATACCATGATTGCATTTGTCAGCCAGTGAGACAGGTCTGCTGTCAAATGACAAAGCTACCAGGATGGAAACACATGGAATTAAGATCTGAATTAGTATTCACTCATCCACCCACCTATCCAGTAGTTCCCAACAGGTCACAAGAATCAACTCATTTACCTCATTTTTGACAGCCATAAAATCTATCTCTTATTTCAGAGTCAAAAAGTTGTCAAGTCTGGGATGATGGATATGTTTTCCACAATCAACCCCAAAGTAGGAGTAGCTGAAATGTTTTGCAGCATTTGTTATGCGTGATTTATCTAATCTTTGTGCTAGTTGAGAATACCAGACACCTTTAACTGTAATATTTATGAAGGGTCATGAAAACATACTCCTTATGACACAGATGTCCCAGAGAGACAAAATTTGCCTCTTTGAGGTCTGATTTGATGCCACGTATTTGGAGGCTTGGGAGAATTAACAGGTAAATAATATGTGTGGAATTGGCCAAAGGAAAAGCAGGTTAAACCTGGGTAATAAATGTCATCAAAATTCATGGGGTGTCTGTTGTCTTCCAGCCAGAGAACAACTTTGCTGCTTTGTTGTCAACAAAAATAATGCTCTGCCTTTGTTTTTGGGTCACATAGAAAGTATTTTCCTTGTTCCAGACTCAGGAGAGTTGCCCTCTGTCACTTCCCTGACATTTTATAGGGATTAAGAAAATAAACCTGAAAAAGATGCATGTTATATATTATTTTTCCTCTCTAGTTGTCTTCCAGTAATCTTTTAAAGCCAACAAATGTCAGATTTCAATTCCTTGCTTGCTGAATTACAACAGTTCTGAAGAGTTTTATTTGTCTAATTCATTCAGATGAAGTTTTTGGAGAAGAATCACTGCGTTAGTCCACCCATGCATAGCTACATATACTGTATGTATGTATGTGTGGAGGAATACAGTTCAATCATTTCATCTGAGCCCATCTCTCCCTATCTTAATAAAGTACCTCAGGACAGAGGGGAAAAATAGCAGCTAAACTGACCACTGAGAGTTCATATTAAAAGCAAAATAAAGAAACTTCTCATAGTGGGAAAAATACTTGTTGGATATAACCTTGTTATTTGGTAGGATGCTTGTTATCTATCTGTCTTTCAGTCTATCCACTAACTGCCTTCTTTTTTTTCCTTTTTCTTCTCTGAGCCAATGTACCACATCTCAGAAAGGATCTGAAAGAAATAATTTCCCCAGCCAGAGTCCATTGAATTTGAAGAGCAAACAAAATCAATCAAATTTGAGTCC
>JANHZU010009713.1:166336-185762 GCA_032468055.1 Acrochordus granulatus | reverse complement strand
CTCTCTCTCAAATGCTTTTCACTTAATTTACGCTGTTTATGCAGCGAGAGAGGAGAGCTCCGTTGGGAGATTTCCCACATGAGCTGATCGTGTGGTGCTCATTGTGATCAGAAACGTAGGCAGAACGCATGCATGCGTGCTGCCACCTGTATGGCAAAGGAGTAAACCGCGTGAGAGGAGAGGTGGTAGAACGCACGCATGCTGCTTCCGGTGTGGCAATGGAGTAAACTGCACGAGAGGAGAGTTGGCAGAATGCGTGTGCGTGCTTGATACGTGAGCAGAACTCTTGCACGGAGTTGCTGTCTGCAACAATGGAGTAAAGCATGAGGTAAGAGTCGGCAGAACTCTCGCACAGAGTTGCCTGAACAGGAAATACAGAGTGCACTTACTGATGACGCGCAAGGTTTGGCACAAAGTTTCCTCGTCTCATGAGTCGCGGCTCGTCTAGCAGAATATTTTTGATAAATTTTTTGCTATTATCCTGCGAGTTACTCATCTTGTGAGGTACCACTGTAATTTGCCTTTTTATACATGTCACACACTTAACTGACATCATGGAGCTGTATTCACTATAAGCCCAATATCTTCTTTCCTGGGTAGTGATAGACTCCTTTAGAACATACATAAAATTTTGTTTCTTTGCCCTTACATAAATCAATCTAGGTGTATTCATACTTAATACCATTTGACGTTTGGTCAGTGTTTACATAGGTTAAAATTATTATAATGGAATACTTTCCAATTATTTTGTTTTATTTTTATTTTCTGAATAAGTTGGTTATCATCTTCAAAATTATCCCCGTCATGTCATTGTCTGAATCATGCATTTATGTACAGAACCATGCAAAAGTTATAAGCCACCATTAGATTTATTGTTTTAGCAGTGGCATAATGACCATATATAATTAGGCCTCAGTCTCTATTAGAATACAACCAGAAAATACAAGAAATTTGTATGCAGTATTCAAAAACAGGAAAAAGCAGAACTACCTTCCATAGGATAAAGTGACAAGCATTTAGTGTGACCTCGCCTTACACTTGAGCAACAGCAGGCACCTGGCTCCTTTAACCTAAATGTAATGGAACCCTAAGTACTCTCATTGCTAACATTTCTATGTGTCTTACAATTTCATGCCAAAGTAATTGCTGTGCAGAAAGGTCCATTACACCAGATTTGTGCAAGACGTGCTTGAGCACTACATAAAGTATATGCACATGTTGCATGAGTGAAGTTTGCTAATAAGACCACTTCCAGTCACATTGTTCCAGTCAAAATGCCAAAGTTCACAGAATTTGACAGACATAAAACATAGTTTTGCATCATCAAGGTTGCTCTCAAAGGAAAATCAACAAACAAACCAGATATTCAAGATGTGGTATTCAAACTGTTATAAATTAATTTGAGGAATCAGGAGAGGTCAAGGACAGAAAAAGGACTGGAAGGCCAAGGAAACTTTCAAATTCTGATGAGATGTTCCTCAGAGTTTCTTCTTTGAGAGACCAGAGGAAGTCCAGCAAGGATCTAGCTCAGCATGTGGCAGCTTCATCAGGATGCCAAGTTGATCTTTCTACAGTCTGAAGAAGCTTGATCAGGAATGGTCTTTGTGGAAGGGCAGTAGTCTAGAAACCACTTTTGTGGAAGAGGAAAAGGATGAAAAAGCTACGATATCCTAAAGCTTACAAAGATTGGATTGAGGATCAGTGGAAAATAGTATTATGGAGTGATGAATCCAAGTTTGAAATTTTTGGGTCCAATCATTTTGAGCGTCCAGACCTAAATATTATAGAGGTAGTGTGGGATCACCTGGTCAGAGAAAGAAATAAAAGACAACCTAACTCTAAAGAAAAACTCTGGGAAGTGCTGAAAGAAGCCTGGTATAATATAACAGAAGGTGACCTCAGAAAACTTCAGGACAATCTCCCCAGAAGAGTCCAAGATGTGCTTAGAGCCAAGGAAGATAACACTAAATACTGATTTTTTTTCCTGAAGAATCAATTTTCTTCTAAAAATTGTGTTTGTTTAAAATTTGTGTACATCTTTCCTGTATTTTCTGTTTGAATCTTAATACAGAGACCAAAATATAATTATGGGTGGTCATTAAAACTTATAACAACAAAGCAAGTGGTGGCCTAAGACTTTTACACAGTACTGAATATAAACTTAAGGCATGAATATATTGACTCAAGTATAAGATTCATACAATTGGAACCTCCAAGAGTTTGAGAATCCAGATTTCTTCAGAACCTAAATTTGGGTTGCTTTTCAACTATAAGAACAGTTGTTTATCCATAGCAATGATCGCAGATGGTTCCAGAGATTTTCTGTAGTCAAACTCAATGTCAGGACCATGGATCTTTTCTTAGCCCTTGTTATTATATATTTCTTAAGTACATTTATTGTCCTGCAATTTACACTGTGTATCTTAACAGGCAACTTATAGTAAGTAAAGCTAATCAGAAGAAATTAAAACATCACAGAGAAAGAAACCATATAACAATTTAAATCATATTTGGAACGTTGAGAATATGTATGGATGAGTTCATAAACTAGCTATGTTATTGGAGGGTTCACCTTGTGTGTGTGTGTCTGTGTGCCTTTGAGTCAGTGTAGATTCGTCATGACTGCCTGGACCTCTTGGCAAGATTTTGAAAGTGATTTGCCATTTCCTCCTTCCTAGGCCTAAGAGAGAGTAACTGGTGTAAGGTTACACAGTTGGCTTCATACTTAAGGTGTGATTAGAACTCAAGAAGTTCCTGTTTGTAACCTGATACCTTAACCACTGCACCAAACTGGTTATAGGGTACCTATTTATCATAACACAAGATAGTGAAATTGTTCTCTAAAACCCAAAACTTTCCTTATCCTCAAGCATATTTTTGGCTTTTTTTTTCCTGGAAGCATGGACAATCTCAGGGATGGAGTATAGTCACTTATTCTTTATTTTCTAAGAATGTCTTTGGGGCTAAATGAACCCAGGTATACTTTTTGGTGAAACAAATTACCTTTTTGTACTGCATCATCACAAGAATTATTTACAAAATAATAATGTCTAGCTAGCCAGGTTTAGTACTTGCTAGTAAAATGTCTAAAGACAGATCGATTTGTGTAGATATCTTGCTGTCTATGCCTAATGTTAAAAATGATATGATTTGGAAAATAAAATAATTATGGAACAAACCCTAAGATCATCTGACAACTGAGTAGAAGTCCTCATTCTGTTCATCATTTTCTTCAAAACCCATAGAAAGAAAAAGGTCTCAGCAAGGAAAGTCCTTTCTCTAATGCTTGTTTCTACTTTTGCTTAAGAACAAAAACATGGTTTCCCAAGGAAACCTGCAAAGAATAACCCAAACTTTTTCAAGTTCTAAACCAGCTCTGCAGCTGCATATCGAACTCAAGTAGGAGAGTAGTAAAAAAAGATAACTTCTTGTTCATCAGAAAAATGAAAGCCAGCAAATCACTAATAGTGTAAAATAAATCTCATTCTGCTCAACAGGATTTAGTCATGGAAGACACGTAGAGGCCTGTATACTACAAGGCTTTATTTTTCTCTCATTTATGAGATTACCAGCAAGGTTTTCAGTTAGACTACACATTTGTTTTACACATGAGCATGAGAAAAATCAAACTTCTTGAAGTATGTAAAATTGGTAAGGATTGACCAAAGGAAAACTTTTGTTTAGAATTCCTAGGTGTCCACAAAATAAATGTTTCACCTTTTATAAGATTGTCTTCCCTTTTTTGTAGATTTGCTGACCTTATCTGATCTCAAAAAAGATAGGAGCAGTCCTGGATAGTACTTGGATCAGGAAATAACCAAGCTGTTATTTGAAAAGCATACTCCAAGGCCATGTCAAATCACTTCCATATTGCTGCCCAGAAAACAACACAGAAGCAACTATCCAATTTCCATGAATCAAGAACGATTTGAGGAAAATTTATACTGAAAAATTTTCTGGACTCATGGATCCTCCAGGTAAAGACCCTGTCCTAGAGAGCCTTTGACAAACTGTAGTTGATGTACCAGATACAGTCATTTCTAGAATAGAATATTCCAACGATTGTCATGCATGCTGTCATAACTTCATTAATGTTTCATCAGAATTCACTTTACTTGCAGTTACTTTTAAAGTCTATTAAGAACTACAGTGACCCTAAAAGTTGTGACCTGCCTATTGATGAGTCTATCCCAATTTGCCAGAATGGCAGGGTCTATTGTGATTCTTGCCCTCTTTTGATCCCTTTGAATTTTATTTCCTCTGAAATTGGAATCGCTTCTCTATATATCAATTCCAGAGAGAAGATGAAGATTATTTTCTTTCCTTTGAACCTTTGAAAGATAGAAAATAGGAATGCTGGCTACTACATTGTTCCTGGTGGCTATGTTTTTTTAAAAAAATGTTTAAAAGTGATTTTTTATAATTTTATTTTTATGAAGTTTTATAATTTCAAAATTATGATGTTTCCACTGGCCTCTGTGAAGAGGGCAGTGGTGTGTATGAGAGGACAGCTTCTGCCTACATGTAACTGGCAAAACTAAGGAATTAAGAATGACATAGTTTTCAATAACAGCTCTTGAATCTCCAAAAATGTAAAGGGCAATTCCCAGTCTCAGCTATAGTGAGTTCATTATGGTTTTCTTTGAAACAATTTTTTACCTTTCTTGGCAGATGGGATGAGCTGCCTTTTCTGAAATATTCAACTGCCTCTTCTTAGCTTTCCCACAATCTTGTACAGCCTCTCACTAAGGCCATTCACCACCTGTGAGTGTCTTCCATCAGAAGTAAATGTTCTGTTGCACATAGACAAGTTCCTTTCTGTAACAGGCCATGACATTCAACTAATAGATATAGACTGGACACAGGTGGGAGCAAGCTGTTAGAGTAGGGGATGCTGTTTGTGAAAGTGTTATAATAACTTGATTGCAATGAAGGAGATGAAAAGGAAAAAGCACAAATATCCCAGAAAATAAGTATCTAACAACTCAGAAGATTTCTGAAAGGGAAGAGGATAAAGTGATGAGACAAAAAGGAGAGATTGTTGTTGGAAAGGCCAGCATATGTGGTGGTGGGGGGACAAAACAGGAGTAATTCAGCCATTCAGAAGACTGAAAGCCTCCAATATTCCAAGCAAAGTTGACCTGGGAGAGAAGATGACTTGAATGAGGAGAAATCTTCTCATTTCCCCAGACTTTTGATATAAAAAGAGTGAAGACAACTGCCAGGACCAAAGAAAGAAAGCTGACTGAAGGTTATGAAGTTAGGACATGGAGGAGAGGACTAGGAATAGAGACCCATTCAGAATTCCTACAGAAGCTGATAGGAGAAAGCTGAGAATAAGAAATGGTGGAGATGAACAACCATTAGCCTATGAGCAACCTATCTCAGACTCAGCCACAGCTGAAAGAAGCTATGGAGAAAGAAAGAACAGAGGATAGACACAGTAATATACAAGTGTACAAAGTGTACAAAGCAAGTAGTAAAGCAGTCAAAGAACAATGAAAGTCTTAACAACAAGACGATAAGCAAGGAGGGCTAAAAACAGGAGGGTATACTTCAATTTTGGGGCTAAGAGTAGTGATATGTTCTGAGACAAGAACCAGAAATTCAAGGTTAAAAATGTCTGTGCATATTCTCAGTTATTCAGGTCATAATTGTAGGAAAAATCGCAAAAAAAAAAAAAAACCCTCTCAAAAAAAGTCTTCTTTTATTTCTAGATCAATTCCTGAAAATGTTGACCCATTTCCAGGAATCATTCTCAGTTCAAAGTAAATGGTGAGAGATGACAGGAATTTATAACTTTTTCTCTTAACAGGTACAGGACAATAAAAAGGCTTAGACAATAAAAAGGCTTAGACATGAGGCATGCTATAAAAGTCCAGTTGCCTATTTTGAGGAGGGTTTTTTTTGCAATTTTTGCTATAAAAATGATTTCTAACTTTAGGAAACCAACACAAAATAAGACAGGAAAGGAACAAATATTTAGAAAAACAGTGGGATAAGGTTATACAAATTACATTATACAGTGTGTAAACTTCAAGTGCATGCTGTTAGCAATTATATAATAGCTCTTTTTTGTAATAATAGCCTAATTTCTACTGAGTTGCCACCAGCCCTATCACATCTTGTGTCAAAACCTTCCCCTTTTTCATTGTTGTTTGTCATATCACAACACAAGCATAAAAAGGGAGAGCTTATTTCACAATAGCATGATGCATAATTTGAATTTTTGCCATAATCATGCTTAGGAAGTAGATAGTTTTAGATATCTGATGATGTTTTAGTGTTGTAAATCACTCAGAGACTGGAGAAGCAAGTGCTATACAAATCGAGTTTTGAATAATATAAATGGTTTGACATTGTCGTTATGTATCCAGTCATTATAAAATTATCAAATCACAAATATAGGTTAAATAATCAAGTTGTCTTGCTTAGAGAAAGTTGCTGTTATAAAAATGAGGATGTTACCTACACTGGCATACTTCTTTTAGGTGCTTCCATTTCACATCTTCCTCTTAAATCTTGACAGAGAAGTTTAAAAGTTGGCAAAATCTGCTCAATCAACTCATCCATAGGGACAAGAGAGTTTGATTCAGAAAGACCATAATTTATAAGACAAGAAAGATTTAGGAAGACTCAATTTAAAATGTTTCTGTTATTTCAACACTCCCAATAAAATATGGAGCAGAAAAGAAACTAACTCAAATGAAACTAATAGTAAAAGACTACTGACATTTAACAACATAAAATAAATAAAAATGCCAGAGAATCTGAAAATGATGTATTAGTGGAAAGAAACAAAAGGATTCTGAAATAGCACCTTTGAACCTTCCATTTAGTTTTTCATGAAAATAAATATGTGCAGCTTAAAATCAGAGAAAGACTACATCTAAATTGATTAAAATGTCTGTCAAGTAAAGAGTAACCTGTGTTTGGGATACATTTAAGTAGTATTTCTGTACCTTAAATATAATTACTTACAAATCCATCAAGTCTTTAATTTCATCCTGTAAAATTAAGATGAAGGGAACAGCTCTTTAATGAAAATGGAGCAACTGATTAAAAAGTGCAACTTAAATCAATAAGAAAATGTCTAGGGCTCCCTTATCTAAGAAGAACAACTCTAAATGATTGCTAGATGGCAACAGAGTGATAAGACTGACAACAGAGTGATAAGACGTTTTGCTGATATCTAGGAGTTGACCAAGGTTTTTCAGACCAGACAAGGTAGCCCTAGGACTGGCTATACATAATCTCTATAATTATACTCCTAATGTGCAGATGTTATGTAAAGGTCATAAACAGCCTGGAAAAAAGACCCTTATTGAGGAAGTTGGATTGTCCTTATTTACCATACAAAAAACATTAAAGCAATTTCATTCAAAGTAAGAGAAAACAATATGTCGATTATATATATACTGTGATTAAAGTACATCGTGCTTAGTCATATACATACATACAGTAGAGCCTCACAAGACAAGACTAATCCATTCCAGAAGAACGCTCTTAGTGTGAAATGCTCTTAAAGCGAAAAGTGGTTTCCCATAGGAAACAATGGAAAGTCAGATGATCCGTTCCACACCCCCAAAACTATTCACCAAAAAATCATTTTCAATGGAATTTGAGGTAGAAATGATTGTCCCTGACATCTGAAACAAGTAACCATGATTAACACACAGTATAAAGCAGAAATAGAGCAAACGAACCAGCACTTACAGATCTGCTTCGAGGCTGTTGCTAGGTTGGCTGCTGTCCGGCACCCCTGCTGGTTTGGAGGATCCTCTGCTGCAAAACTGCCTTTTCCTTCAGCAACGCTTTTCTGAGGATCTTTTGTGGGTGGTTTAGAAATGTTTCTTGCCTCCATACTATGAGGGGAAAAGAGATCAGGGTGGGCAGCAGGGGTCAAGCTTGTGTTTTTTTGTATGCATGTGCTGTGAGAACAGTCCCAGCTGGCGCGAGGGACACAAGAGGGAGGAGAGAAGGGGGAGGGGCTTCCTGGAGGGAGAATCTGGAGTCCGAGTCTCGGCAGTTCCTTCTCTTGAATGTCTTTTACTTAATTTATGCTGTTTATGCAGCGAGAGAGGAGAACTGTTGGCTCCGTTGTGAGATTTCCCACATGAACTCATCACACGGTGCTCATTTTGCGATCAGGATGGTGCAAATCATCGATGTCGACCTGCCATACATTCTGGGCAAGATGAGTCATACGCACACCTCTCTTGTGCTTTTCGATGAATTCCTTCTTCAGGTCTATCTGAATCACCTTCTTCTTATTGCCTTTCATTTTGCACTTCTTCAAGGGGCTTCCTGCACACACACACAAACGCTCACAGTATAGCACACGCACAGTAACAGAGTAAACTGCACGTGGCAGCATCAACAGAAGTCTTGTGCAGTTGCTGCCTAATGATAAAGCAACCACGTGGCAGCATAGGTGGAACGCCATGCGGTTGCTGCCTGAACTGGAAATACAGAGCGCACTGACTGATGACACGTAAGTTATCACATGAAGTTTGCTTGTCTTGTGAGTCGCCACTAATCTAGAGGAATAAATTGTATTAATTTTTTTCTCGTCTTGTGAAAATCTCATCTTGTGAGATGCTTGTCTTACAGTACAGTAAGTACAGTAAATAAGAAGGAATTTACTACCATCTTCAGTGTCAATTTTCAACTATTGTAAAATTATGGAAAACTAAGTGCAACTCAATATATATAAACACATCTAGACTTCATTTAAATCTTATGACAATGTTTAATAGTCCAAATGAAAATCTCTTGGACAAAGTATTACCTACTGGGGAATAATTAGAGAACTTATTATTAGTATTACCAAGAGGAGAGCAAATATCATTGCTATTTTCAGAAAGAGGAAGAAGGAAGTCCCAATAGACTACAGACCCAGCAGCTTGAACTATATACTGGATAAGGTCTTTGAATATATAGTTTACATGGACCTCAGTAAAGCCTTTTCAGAGTGCCTCAATGCAATTTTCTTTGTAAAATAATTAAATATGGGCTACTTGCCATCTCACAGTTGACTGAATTGCCACATCCAAGAATGCTGATTAATGGCTCCAGCCTGGAAAGAAGCATTGAGTGCCGCAGGGCTTTATCCTGGACCCTATGCTATTAAATATTTTTATCAGGAACTTGAATAAGGAGACTTATAAAGTTCACAGATTACACAAACATTCAGAGATATCTAAACATGCTTGAGTGGTGGGCTGAAAGAACACAATGGGATTTAGAGAAAGGCATGTTAAGCTCTAAATCCTTCATCTGAATAGGAAAAGTGGCACAAATAAATGATAAGGAACACCTGGTATTAGTACATGTGAAGAAAATGCTAACTGATAGTAATTTAAGAGTAGATCTTGGGAATTAAAAAAACACACCAATCCTTTCCGGAGTAGAAATATTCAAAGTGGGTATTTAAACTGTTTACAATTATCTTTAGGATATAATATAAATGTTTCTTTTCTTTTTTTCCCCATTTGCTTGAGTTTTAAATCTTGTTTTATTTACCTTTGTCAGCTCTATGGGATTTCTTTTTACCACACCAATGCTTCTGTTGTGAAATAAAAGGAGTAAAGACTGTCTGTGTATCAAAGTATCTGGAAGCTTTTGAAATCAGTTATTTCCTGATATGGAAGAGCATCATTTTGAACTTCAAGATTTAGATATTATAAGTTTTCATCAACTCCTTTAGGTCAATTGGTCTTTTTCTTGCCTTCCATTCCTAGTCTTTCAGTCATCAAGCTTTCTCTGCCAGAGGATCTCCAATGCAGAGAGTTCATGCTGATCATTGTATGCCAGTGATTACATCAGAAATGACATAATATTCAGCAAACATCTGGGCCGGCGCACAGAATCAAGAGATGTGCAACATTTCACCTACAGCCCAGATGTCCTATTGAGTTAGCTGTCATTTTAAAATTGATTTTCCAGATTAAGAGTGGAACTAACAACAAACAAGCAAATGAACAATGAGCTGCTCAAAGAGAAAAGGAGCTTTCAAATAGGAAATATTAATGCTATACTTTGCTGCTAATAATTGTCAAACAATTACAGTAACTTTCCTTAAGGGATTAGATTTTTTCCCCAAAAATCTCCTTTGTTGTTCACTCACTCAGTCATGTCTGACTGTTTGCAACTCCGTGGACCACGTCATGCCAGGCCTCCCTGTCCTGCACTGTGTCCTGGACTCCACCCAAATCCATGCCCATCACATCTATGCTATCAAACCATCTAATCTTCTGCCATCCCGTTCTCCTCTTCCCTTCAATCCTTCCCAGCATCACAGTCTTTTCCAATGAGTCCTCTCTTTGCATTATGTGGCCAAAGCATTTGAGTTTCAGCTTCAGTATCTGTCCCTCCAATGAACAATCATGGTTGATTTCCTGTAGGATTGACTAGTTTGATCTCCTTGCAGTCCAAGGGAATCTCAATAGTCTTGTCCAGCACCACAATTTGAAGGCATCAATTCCTCATCGTTCAGCCTTCCTTATGATCTAGCTCTCATAATCATAACCAAAACCATAGCTTTAACTATACAAATCATTGTCAGCAAGGTGATGTCTCTGCTTTTTAATATTCTGTCTAGGTTTGCCATACCTTTCCTCCTAAAGAGCAAGTGTCTTTAATTTCATGGCTGCAGTCACAGTCTTCTGTGATCTTTGAGCCCAAGAAGGGAAAATTTTCTACTGCTTCCATTTTTTCTCCTTCTATTTACCAGACAGTAATAGGACCAGTTGCCATGATCTTAGTTTTTTTAATGTTAAGTTTCAAGCCAGATTTTGCACTCTCATCTTTCATCCTCATCAAAAGGCTCTTTAGTTCTTCTCCACTTTCTGCCATTAGATTGGTATCATCTGCATATCTGAGGTTGTTTATTTCTCCTGCCAATCTTAATTCTGACTTGTGACTCATTCAGCCTAGGATTTTGCTGATATACTCTGCATATAAGTTAAATATGCAGGGTGACGATATACAGCCTTGTTGAAGTCTTTTCCCAATTTTGAACCAATCCATTGTTCCATGTCTGGTTCTAACTCTTGATTCTTAACTAGCATACATGTTTCTCAGAAGACAGGTAAGGTGGTCTGGTACTCCCATCCCTTTAAGGATTTGCCACAGTTTATTGTGATCCACACGATGAAAAGCTTTAGTGTAGTCTGAAGCAGAAGTAGATGTTTTTCTGGAACTTCTTATCTCTCCTTGCTATTCTCTGGAAATCTGCATTTGGTTACATATATCTTTCCCTTTCTCCTTTACCATTTGCTTTCCTTCTTTCCTCAGCTATTTTTAAAGCCTCATCAGATAGGCACTTTGCTTTCTTACATTTATTTTTCTTTGGAATGGTTTTAGTAACTACCTCTTGTACAATGTTACACACTTCCATCCATAGTTATTCAGGTACTCTGTCTATCATAACTAAACCTTTAAATCTGTTTTTCACCTCCACTGTATAACCATAAGTGACATTATTAAAGTCATTCTTGAATGGCCTAGTGGTTTTTCCTACTTTTTAAATTTAAGCCTACATTTTGCAATAAGAAGTTCATGATCTGAGCCACAGACAGCTCCAGATCTTGTTTTTACTTACTGTATAAGACTCCTCCATCTTTGGCAGCAAAGAATATAATCAATTTGATTTTGGTGTTGACCATCCGGTGATGTCCATGTGTAGAGTCACGTCTTGGATTGTTGGAAAAGTGTATTTGTTATGACCAGCTTGTTTTCTTGACAAAATTCTATTAGCCTGTGCCTTGCTTCATTTTGTGCTCCAAGGCCAAACTGGCCTATTATTCTTGTTATCTTTGAACTTCCTACTTTAGCATTCTAATCCTCTATGATGAAAAGGACTTCTTTTTTTGGTATGAGTTCTGGAATGTGTTAAAGGCCGAATAGAACCAGTCAACTTCAGCTTCTTCAACATCAGTGGTTGAGGCATAAACTTGAATAACTGTGATGTTGAATGGTTTACAAATATATATATATATATTTGTAAATTACATCTCAACATATGTTTTATGGGAGGGCGATACTCTTTGTCTGGCTCCTCTGATGAGATCTGTCCTGTATGATTTAATTCTGGCATAACTCTCATCTTCCTTGGAGCACACAAACCCCACAAGCATGTCAAGGTGGTGCCTCATTGGGGGTGAGAAAAACTCTACATGATATACATTGGAAAGGAACCAAAATTAGGCAAAGATGGTGTTTACCTCTCAATAGTTTTTAGCACAATAAATATTTTACTCTTTGCTTGCATCTGTTCAATTATCTAAAATATTCTGCTCCCTGAAGGACTGTTAATGCATTTCTAAAGCTTTTCTGATTCTCTCTCCTAAGTTTTTCATTATTTAATGGACAGCTAAAATCTAGCTGCCACCATCAAATGAAATATAGAGATTTCAAAATGGAACATAGAGAATTCTACCAATATTTCAAGGTATAGCACAGATATGCATTCATGGGAAAAGCCATGAGTTAGCCATCTGTTTTGTAAAAGAGGAAATTGGCTCGAAAATTCCAGAAAAGATCAGTACTTCAGTTAAACAGTACTTCAGCTAATCTAATCTAGAACATTTCAAGGCAAATAGATTTTTTTTAAAGACAGCTATAACATTATGTGAATGTATTCAGGTAATTCTCCCAGGGCTGTTTAAAGAATGGGAAACTGTTCAGATATGGATTATTTGCTATCTAATCTTGATGTGCACATTTTAAAAACACTATTGACATAAGAATGCTACCGTAAGGGGCAAGCCATTAGGACAGTAAATGAAAAACAAAGGATTAGGGAAATTCTGATCACCACTGTTCACCAATGAAATTAAATCTTATTATAATGAATAGCAATGATCTTACTAATATTTGGAGACTTGCCTCCCAAATTTGTGAAGATATGCTTTTAAAAATTCTTCCTCTGTTGTATTACATGCATATATCTTTTCAATGCTCTGCCATACCAGTTGCATTGATCAGGATTTTTTTTATTTCCTTCCATGTTTTCTGAATGTTACAAAAAGAAAAAGAAAAGAAAAACCCTCTTAGCTTGCAAACATGTCAAAAATGTTCCTTGGTCAGAACTCTTCACCTCTATCTCCCAATAGAGATACATAGATCTCATCTCTATTCATCCATCTTGATCTTATCTCATTCTCTTAACAGCAAACAAGTGACACTTTCAGAAGTGTCACTGTAAGCAATTTCAGTTAACTGTCTTAGGCCATGACAAATGGCTGGAATTTATTTGTGAAATCCAGAAGATCACAGTTGCCTTATCCTGAACATATCAATGAAATCCCACAGAATGCACATGTCAGCATCTCACACTTAAAATTAATCCCAGTGAACTAGAATAATTGTCAGTTTATGAGCTACACTTCATATGAAATGATAATCAACTGTCCTGCTTTTAGACACTCATACTGGCTGCTTTAAGTTATTCAAATATATAAAACCATGTTGTGGATTGCTGCAGGGCATACATTGAATGATGTGGGATCAGACACAGTAGGTATGTGAGCATGGTATCTTTTATAATATACAAATGCCATCCTCAGTTGTTTATTTCTGATTTTAATGCAAATCATCAATCTACTTCAAAGTTTTTTTGTAGAGCAAAAGTATTCTACATCAAACAAAGTAATAATTATGTCGTGTGTGTATGTATATATATATATTCATGATTAAATGTGACCAAGCTTAGAAGAGAATAATAAGAACAAAACTAGATTCTAGTATGCTGGAACTACAACATTTACTCTGAATTATATGATTTGGTTGAGTATAAATTTGGCAGCAAGTCTAATATAACATTTCACTGCAAGGCTAAAAGCTTGAATCCAATATATCCATGACTGGAAACCTCTTCACTGCATTCTGATAATAAGGAAATGGGAATTAGTTCCTGAGTCTTGTAAAAACTTTATGAAGAGGATGGATTATATTTTAAAAGAATTTCAAATGTAGCCAAGGAACTCATTTAATTTATTCAGGTTGTAGTCTTATGTTATTTTTTTGCAAACCACTAAAATCTAACTGATTGTAGCCATGTACAAATTAAAACAAAAAATTTAAATTGTCCCAATTCTAAAGTAGGATTCTTTGGCAGATACTAGTTCCTTCCATGAATTGAAGTTTACTTTCCATTGTTAGGATAACACTATATTCAATTTCCTGATATTTCAGAAAATCTATTTACCTACCACCAAATGGAAGTGTTATTTTATAATCTTAAAAAGAACTGGATAAAAATTGCCTAGTGGGATTTTTGCTTTTGGGGCCATAGGCCAGAAAGAAAAATCTTTGCACAAAAGAGGCACAACTCAAAAAAAGTGTTATGATATCTTCTCTGTTATCCCAGATTGGAGGACATGGGATAATAGCTTGTTTTAAGTAAGCAGAGTGTAGTTCAGAGCAGTTTGGCAAAGGCATTAATTGAAAAATCTAGCAAGCTCCTCACCATTGAATATCATCAAGAAGAGACTGGACAGTTATCTATCAGGAACAATCTAATTTGGTTTCCTATTTCAAGTAGGGAAAGGCCTCTTCCAACTCCATTGTTATTAACAATTGTATGCTATTCTAGTAAGTGTAGAGTTCAATTTTTACCCAAACTCTTACTCAATGTCAAACTCAGTCTTAAAGACCTGGGAATAATCAGAGTGTATCAATATACACTCCCTATCTCTATCCTTTTACCCAAATATAAATAACTTAATTTTCCACATTTTAGAGTAAGGCCTCTTTGTAGCCTAATATATTTGGATGAACAAGCCAAGTTCAAGTTCTACAGGCTTAACTTTTCAGATCTTTCCAAACTTTGTGGGGTATGATAGATGCCAGGGAAGTTTTTTGAAAATATTTTTGGAACCTCTCCTTTATGAGTCTATACTGTGTAGTTTGACAACAGAAGAGGTCCACACTACCACAGAAATATAGGCATGCAAATATGATATGATGGGTCTGATCTTAAATATTTTTAATAAGATAAATCACTGGCTGATTTAATGCCACTGGTCACCTAAGTATGTAGAATTAATTGACAAAATAATGCATAGCAATGCATACTAAACATTTGCTAACTACAGCTGCCAGAGTGAAGGATATTTTTTTCCACCTAAATGCACAGCAGCATAACAAATTGAAAAATAAACAAGTGCACAATTTTTCCAACTGGTAACCAGAGATTTGAATGCATGCACTATGATTTAAGTAAAAACAAAATATAATTTATAGCATGAAAGGGCAGAGTGATTAATTTCTAAAGGACATGTTGTCTTTTCTCTCTCCTACATCATTAATTTTAAACCTATACTGTTCTGAGATGTCTAATCTGCATTTGCTTGAATATACTCATTGCAACCATAGCATCAAAGAGATAGCAGCCTCTAAGGATTCAAAAAGTCCCAATGGCTTTTCTAAAGCTGAAAAATAAGCAGGCTCACAAGCAGGATGTCTCAAAGGTGATGAGTCTTGTCTGAACAATGTTGTGATTATATTACAATATAACTATACTGTGAACTATATTATACTTTGCCCTAATGTAAGATTTTGATAGCCCTATATTAATATATTCAGGGATTATTCTTGATAACTTGATATAGTCAAGTTGTCTATATTTTTTTCCAGGCATTCTTTCCATGTCTTTGATTTGCCATTTCACAAATGCAAGGTGCCTTGGGACATAAAGAAACCTACAATTGTTAATGACAGAAATAGCAACTCCTTTAATTCCCCATTGTTTCATTAATTTCACAAACCATACCAACCAGGCAGCTTATTGGGCTTCAATTTCTCTTATCCAGAGTTCACATTGCTTGGAGAAACTTCAGTTTAGGATAATGTTGGCCAGTAATGGTAGTTGGCAGTTCTTAAGATATTTAATTACAAAATACAAAAAGGTAGATTTATTATTTAAATCTACTTTCCAATCTGAAATTACCTGAATGTCAAACATTATGTATTAAAATGATTTTTATGGAATAGGATCAAATATTATGCTTGGTCTTTTTAAGCAGGCAGTGAAATGGATCTAGATATTGCTGGGGAATGAAAAAGTGATGAAAAATGCTGCACGTGAGACAGAAAGTCCTTCAAAATACAGAGAAATTTTAGGTTTTGGCAGAACATTTCTCTTACATGTAATTTTGATTTTATAAACTTCCTAGCTGTTTTTCTTCCAAAGTGAAATTGAAGATTTTCTAGTTAAGTGGGCAGAACAATTTGAAGGTGATAACTGAGCTCAAAAAAAAGTGCTTGAAGATGAGTGTGCACAGGAATGCAGTGTCAGAAGAGCTAACAGATGTATAACCCTGATTCTGCACTTGTAAACCATGGCCCTTCATCCAGGTAAATGTGCACATGATTGTAGCAGCTTCACAAAATGTAGGTCAAGGCAATGCACATGCCAGCATGGAGAATTGAAAAGGAAAAAGTTTCAGGGCCCTCAGGAAAAATGTTTTTTTGATTTGTAACACTGTTTATTATTAATGTTTTTCCTGTCTTTCTGACAGAATTCCAAGGCACGTGATAGTAACTTATACATAAAAGTCATATGAAAGTAGTGGCAAATTATGAAGAATCATGAAGGAAGAACAGGGTAAAATCTGTCCATTGTCAAGCTTTAGATTTTTCTGCAGTAAGGTTATTAAGCTATTGGGGTTTTTAAGGGTTCCATAATGAACAGAGATTATATTCAGGTCCATTTGTTTGTTCCCCCACCCCAATGGGGGAAATGATACTTCGGCAGCTAGAGAGCAAGATAGTCTAAAACTATTCTCCCCACCACCCAGTGGCAAGGCTCTAAAGAATACAGTAATCCACTATTTCCATCAGTTATACTGTCTGAGAAAGTGGCATCTCTAATAGAAGGTTTTCTTCATAGTCTCAAGTTGTATGTGCATATCAATTATTCTGGAATAATAAAATATGTTATAAGCAGTAGATAGCAAGTTACAGGGTATCAGAGTATCCTAAAGTTATTTTCAAGTGCTATAAACAATAACTTTAAGAAATCGTGAAGTCTGAAAATTTACGGCTCATATTAGCTGAAAATAACTTATTTATTAGATTTATATGTCACTGAAATTAAACGACTTAATAATAACAGCACAACATTAGAAAACAAGAGAACACTTAAGTTTATGGACTGAAATGGAAAATAAGGGAATTGGTATTAATTAATTATGATGGAAACCAAGAAAATTCAGACAGTTATAAATTTCTTCAGAGTTTGACATGAATTATAAACTTTTAAAATGCACTCTATGCACATGTTGAACTACAGATTCAACATAGAACAAATATTAGAAATTTTGGTAATTAAAAACTATGCTGACATAAATAAAACCTTCAAAAATCCAATTTTTTCCCCAGAACAAATATTATTTGACAAAATCCTGAAAGACTCTTTCTCATACACACATACACACAAATAATCTCCAAACCCAAAAACTTCCCTGGCTTGAAGAAATTCCCATTTTTATCAGAATGTATACTGTCATTTATACTAAGAATGATGGCATCCAAATGTCAGATGCAAACATCTTATTCATTGAATCATGCTACTAGTAAGTGACTATTACTAAGTATACATAGATATTAGTCATGTTATTTCCAGTAAAAATTCTGTATATCTGTTCTATAGTATTTAATATAATTCTGTAGTACTTAATAGCAACCTCTTCCTTCAAATCATTCTGGTGCTGTTGTATTAATGTGGCTTTTACACAATGTACCATTATGATGTTGATCTGAACAAATATACAGATACCTGAGATTAAAAAGCTAT
Source organism: Acrochordus granulatus (assembly GCA_032468055.1). NCBI lineage: Eukaryota > Metazoa > Chordata > Lepidosauria > Squamata > Acrochordidae > Acrochordus > Acrochordus granulatus. The sequence goes on along the minus strand of JANHZU010009713.1, from coordinate 167,959 downwards.
TTTGCATCCTAACTGCTATGAAAATATTTTCTGCTGTTCCTGCATGTGTAACACAGGTCTGCAAATGTGACCAGTTTGTTTATTTCTACAGCTACCTGCTTAAACTTGGTAGGATACAAGGGTTAATACCAGCAATATGAACTGCTTAAAATAATTAAACAATTTAACGAGCTGATATGACAGCCAGCCACAATTCTTCTGTAAAAGTCAGTGTGGAGAAGTCCTAAAATCCTACCCAACTTAGCCAACATACATTGAGTAAGGAGCAGGCCAATCACTGATTTCTTTCCCTAAAGTAGGACGTGTATTACAACATGTACCCCATTTAGAACTTTCATTTAAACAAGAAGAACATGAACTGACAAAATGTAAAAGAAACTAGTTAGTCACAACATCTTCACTTGAAACACCCAAACAACTTAGCCTGTAAGGCTACAAGCAGAAGGGAGTATTTTTCTTCCTGAATGTCTACCATCTGCCTGTTCATTTTCCTTATTTCTTTATCCATGGAAAGAAAGAAAGAAACAGAAAAGGAAAACAGTGTTCGAATTTATTCAAAAATTATGTTCCAGACTCACACAAATGGCTTATAAAGTGTGCCCGAATATGACAACTATAAAACTGCACCAGAGACAGGGCAGTTATTAATATGAATTTGGTTGACTGAAGAAATGTTAGAAAATGATTGCCAACTCAGAAATAATTTGGATAAGCAATGGTAAGATTAATGATCTGTAAAAGTCATTGATAGACAAGGCAAATTAAAAAAAATCAACAGGAAACAATCAATGCCCACCATATGTTCTTTGCTGGACTTAAGCTTTAATTTGATCCTAATGCTCTATGCAACAAGCATCTCAGAAACAACAAATACTTCAGGAGGGAAAAAAAGGACAGAAAGAAAAAAAAACGAGGAACAAGAAGTGTGTATTTATCCATGTATATATGTACTTCACAAATGCTGCTTTAGAGAACAGTTTAAAACTATTGGAGTTGTGTTGGCTGACAATCTGAATTTTCATCTGAATGCTTGCTCAGTTCTCATGATGTGCTTATGCAATAGTGCATTTTATTTGCATGTAGAATAATAAATGAAAGACTCAGCCTTTGAAACAGAATTGTACTCAGAGAGCAGATTTATTTCTACTGGTGTACTTTGATTTTTGCTGGACAACATTTTATTTCTGTTTCATTCTGAAAGTGAATATTTGAAAAACTTTAATTTATGAGTATACTTTGTGCTCAGTGTTTAATACAATGGTTCTCTAACTTTTTGCAATAATAGACCACTAAATAATTGAAATAAAATCTTGAGACCAGCCTATTAAACAAACACTTGTTTCCTGAATTTCTGCCTTCAGCAGTATACAGAAATAAAATAATAATTACAGTTGTAATTCTGTATCCCTTCCTTAACCTCCACATTAAAATAAATTGGTAATTTTTTTTTTCCAAAAGATGTAAGTCAAAATTAGGTATTGATTTCCTCTTTAGATGGGGATTTTGCTCTAGCCATGGGCACTGATCTACCAACTGATTCTTTATGTGAATGGGCAGACAAGCTAAGTCAATGAACAGACTTTGGCCAGCTGACTGTTGCAGACCTCCATGCTTGTACCAAGA
>JANHZU010009713.1:132402-144854 GCA_032468055.1 Acrochordus granulatus | reverse complement strand
ATCTGAAACAAGTAACCATGATTAACACACAATATAAAGCAGAAATAGAACAAACTAACCAGCACTTATGGATCTGCCAATGGCTGCTGCTTAGCTGGCTGCTGTCCAGCGCTCCCTGCTGGCTCAGAGGATCCTCTGCCACTGCTGCTGAGGCAAAACTGCCTTTTCCCTCAGCAATGCCTTTCCAGGAGTCTTTTGTGGGCGGTTTGGAAATGTTTCTTCCTCCATACTATGAGGGGAGAAGCAACGAGGGGGAATTTCTGCTTTATTTTGTGTGTGCACGTGCTTGCCACCTGTACGGCAATGGAGCAAGCTACATGGCATTTCCTGAATGGGAAATACAGAGCACGCTGACTGATGACGCGTGAAGTTTCCTTGTCTTGTGAGTCGCGGCTCATCCAGCAGAATAAATTTTATTAATTTTTTTCTTGTCTTGTGAGTTACTTGTCATGTAAGGTACCACTGTATCTTGAATTTCAATCAAGCATAGTAAAGCAAAACTAAATAGAATTTTTAACAACAAACTTAAAAAAAAAAAGACTAGAGACTGGTAAAATAATGAACCTATCAATTTATAAAATATCTTATTAGCAATTAATTAAATTCCAATTGCACTCTCTTAACGCCGTGTAATTTAGTAAGACAAACCTCCATTCTAACCATTGGCATTTTCCCTCAACCAGCAAGTTCAAAGGAAAGACAAATAGCTTAGATCAAAAAACTGATTTCCTGAAAAGAACTTTTGAAATTAGAGGGGGGAAAAGCATGAAATTAGTCTCAGGGCTGCTTTAAATGAGATTTAGGGTTGTCTATCCATCGAGTTCCTATGTTTGCAGCAATGTACTGTGTTTATTACATATTGGAGGATTTTGTGATGAACAAGGGAACACTTACTACCATTAAAGTTTTATCTTCTTTGTGGCATCTGATGAACAGCTAATGAACTTCCTAGGTGAAAGGAGCAAAAAGTTCAAAGTTCAAAAAAAAATCTTGTTATTTAAGGAGCACTTACTTCAAATGACTTAAAAGCTTGTGCTCATTTTCTTGCATCCTTTTGGCTAGCTTTTTGTAGTTAATACTTCGATTATTATTTTCCCCACCATGTAAACACAACTGTTTAATATCCCTTTTTTCTGATGAAGTCTACTGTCTTTATTTCAATGATTTGTGAAAAGTAATTGTATTATGCATCTTCCCATTAAACTCATTTGTGGTTTTCTAGAATGGATTTTAATAATACTAATTTATTAAAACTATATGCTGCCCAAAACCCTGCATTATTGTATATCTCTGTAGTGCAACTTTTTTTTTTCCAACCCAGCCCAAGAAAGGTTATTGTTTAGCAGTATTCATATAAAAACATATTCTGGAACTGGAGCCAGTTACAAATATTGTATATTCATTAAAATAGACTAGGCCAACATATAGCTGCATTCACTGGCAGAATTTGCAGCACAGTGCTACAACACAAGTTTTTGTCAATGCCATGCCAGCATACTTTGTTTTATGAGTCCAAATACAACCCCTATATATATTTAGTGTACAAGATACTTTCTTTCCTCCCACAGAGAAAGCATTTGGAGCCACCATACAGCAGCTGCCATAAGTGAGCTGCTTTTAGTTTATAAGTTCAATCCAGATCTAACTAAACAACAGCCAAATGCAATTTTCTTGAACAAAGTAAAAAGTTTGAGCTTTTGGCAAGACAACTTTTACATATTTTAGAATTTTGTAAAATAATTATTTCCATTACTTAGAATATTTCTGAGCAGCTGCTGCACAACACAATTATATGAAGAATTTCTGTAAAATGACTACAAAGGCAGCATATGCTGGGTTTATGGTTGACCTGAACCCCTGTATACACAATCAGAAAAATATCAGATCACATATGGATTGTGCAGGATAAGAATCATACTGCAGCTTCCTCCAGACTTTTTGTAACTCTCATAAGCTTTTGTTCTCTGCAGTAACTGGAGTGTATACAAATCAGCTCAAAACTTCTAGCAGATACTAGGTTCCTACTTCTGGATTACATGGATCATTTATTAGCACATCCAATTTTTAAAGTTAAGACTTTGATGCTATGCTTCAAAATACTTTAAAACTGAACAAAAACTGTCCAGGAAAAATTGGTGTGCAAGTTGTTGTTGTTGTTTTTTTTGCAGTTTTGCTACTATGAACAAAAGCTGCCTTCCAAATGCTGTAGGAATGTTATCCAAGTTTCAGACTGCTTACTCACTCTGGGGAAATAGCAGGATTAGTCTGAAATAATGCATCACGTTGTTTTGCAAATCATAAACTCTGTAACATATTTTATAAACACATTCTGTTTAGTAACATGCTTTCAGTTCTCTGAACCTACCCTTTCTTACCATACAGACTTAAAAGTGCAAAAAAATAGCCCAGGTTCAGATTCAGAATTTTCAATCATGAGAACTTAGAAGGAATGCCTTGGAGGTAAAGCCTGTTTTAAGGACTACTCTGTCAAACTTAAATAAGGTGATGGATATCAACAAAGCAACTTGGAAAACTGGTGTTTGCTTCGAGGACTATGACCAGATCCATTTTACTTATACTTGGTAATAGGAGGGTAAGAAAACTGGAGAAGACAATTTGACAAGAAGCAGCAATGTTTCTGTGAGACATCTGTGTACATTAATGCACTAACCCATTTCTTTGTAGTCGGAGTCATTATTCATTGCTGGAAGAAAACCCTTGAGGGGAACAAAAAAAGCTGCCAGCCCCCCTTTCCCTCCATATAAGACAAATAACAGGCAAGTTATGGATACTGAAACTACATCAATAGTTTTATCAGCTAAAGGCATAGTTTTAACATGTTGATGAGAAACTGAGAAAGATCTACTTTCATCCAGTTTAGAATGAAAGATTACAGAATTTTGCAGCATATTGGAAGATGAGACGTCCTCTCCTCATCTTCCAACAAGTAAAATGCCACAGCAATCACCGAATAGACGAGTAGATCTTAGCCAGATCTATACTACCTTCATTGCATGGTAAAACTGGCTAATTGTGGGTTGTCTCTCTGCATTTTCCAAACAGAGAACAATTACTTGGCTATCATTCAACATTAGAGCCCCAAACAATGATTCTGGTTACTACATAAACCAGGAAGCCAGTTTCAATACTGTACAAAAATGAAATGGAGAGTAATAAAATTCTAGTTAGTATAAGAGAAGAACAGAAAAAAATGGAGGGTAAGGTAGAAAGAGAAATGGATATCTTTGAGAATAATATCAAGCTTGTGATTTGCATATCTCCTGACATTTACAAAATTGTATTTTTCTCTAGAGAAAATGTAGGAAAGATTAGGAAAATATCCACACATTTTTGTTTAAAGCACAGAAAGAATAGATGACTTCTTGGAAGAACGGAAATCAAGCTTCTAAGTTAAACAAATCTTTTGTGCAAATAAAAAAGAGAGAGAGACCAGCCTCTATATACACAAAAAGTTAAGATCCCAAGCAACAGCTAAAAGCAAAAGATCATCCTAACCTACTTCATAAATTAATGTGACAATGCTATAATCGTAACCATATTTTCTAATTATTATCCATAATCAGGAAATGCTTAATGGGTGTTAGATGTTTTCCTGATTTAAAAAACAACCTTCTTCTCAGTCAGGTTCCTAAATTTAAAAAAAAAATCATTGTAATATAATAATTAATCATACTGTTGAGTAAATGTGACTCAAAGAATTAGAAATATACACTTGCAGTTTAACCCAGATATTTAGAATTTCACTGGAATTGCACAGGCCTTGAACAAAATGCCTTTAAAAAAGATTTGGGACAAATAGACACTGCCTATCTCTGCCTGCATGCTATATTTTGGAAGAGTGCACTAGGTGCACTCCAAGTCCCTTCTGTTAAAAATTATCCTCTTGCAAAGGATAGAAGAAAGAAGCATACCTTCTCTATTATGGCCCTACCCCCTGGAACAGCATCCTCCAGAAATACAGACACTGCCTCTCTCCTGGGATTTTGGAAAGCTCTTAAAACTTGGCTTTACTCCCAGCTCTAGGATTAATGTATTGTGTGGCAATGTGTATGTGTTGTGGTTTCTTGTTGCTGTTATGATTGTTTTAGTCCAGAATGTCATTGTTGTTTTATGCTTTCAACTGCTTTTGCCATTTTTGGTTTGATATGCCATCCAGAGTCAATCAGATTTGGGTGCCTAAAACAATTTAAATAAATAATTAAAAAGAAAAACAATTGAACATGCATAAACATACTATGGTTAATGGATCACATACAGGATCAGATAACAGGAGAAAAAGAAGAAACTTCCCCTTTCTGATCCAGGGGAAAATAGCATGTCTGTATGTAATATCAGTGATGCAATTAACAGGACTGTTCTTACTGTCAAAATATGGATTTAACACTTGAAAATCTGCCCTAAAACATTGGCTTAAATAATATAATAGAACTTCACGTGACAAAAGATTTGTTATTTTATCAACATGAAATGCTACTATTTCTTAAATAAGTAATTTAATAAATTACTACCTTATTTTTTTAAATAAGATTGATAAAGCACTTTTGGTAAATAGAAAAATCAAGTTACTGACCTATTTGCAACAGTAATATCATTCTGCTTGAGGACAATGGGGGGAAAATTGGACAATTTTTTTTACCTTCTGAGAAGAGCTATGGTGTGGGAACACCTCACTACCCTATTTTCCATATTGCACCTTTAAAAACAAAACAAAAAAAAGTAAAACCAGTGAAGAGAACTCTTGCTGCCCCAAGAAAATTTTCTAATGCTGTCCTACTGGAGACTGCCTCTACCTTGGAGGCAGAACTGAATTCAAATTCTGTCAGCTGTAATGTAAACCTCAGCCACGAGAACTCCTCTCCTGAGAAACCACACTGAAATTCTCTCATAGAGAAAGAATATATTGCAGCAACTGTCACAGAAAGTTAAAAGAAATATTTGAGAGGAAAAAAATGGAAGAGAGAATTCTGATGTATGCATGAATTGAAGATTTTCTTGGTCCTGTGCTGCTTTTGTTGTTCAGTTGCGCAGACGTGTCTGATTCTTCGCAACCCCATGGACTGCAGCATGCCAGGCTTCCCTGTCCTGCATATACAACCAATTAGAGATAATATAGATCTTGGCTGCATGTTCTAAAATCTTGTTTTTCAGAATTTCTTGCGCTTCCAACCAAGTTCAAGAGGAATATCTGACCATATGCATTCTTGGCAGGCCAATAACAAACCTCCGCTTAAAGACATTAGCAGCCTTTGTAATTAAGAAGCAAGCCCTAATATTTCCAACCATGATAGGATTTATCATTATGTCACATCAGCATTTTTAATCACAGAATGATTACCATAGGAAACATCATCCTGAAATAAACTTTGCTGACCTTCTGAATTCCATACTACCGACAGAGAGATATTCATTTAAGAAACATCATTTTCTTTCAATGTCAGCTTGTGGTTTTGGGATTTTTGCTAAAGCTGCCAATAGGACTGCAGACACGTTGCCAAGATATTTGGGTGGATGTGTATATATATCTGCAGCATCCAATCGTTCCAGTTATGTCTGGCAACCATAAAACACAGCTTTAACTGGCTGGTTGAATATAGTTTCTCAGCACCACCGGCATGGTTAGGCAGGGAGACAATGTTTGCCAAATGTGAAGTCTGTTTGGTGATAAGAGGAGTTGATCAGAGAAAACTAGGGCTGAAATCTGCCTCTGCCCCACCAAATAACTAGCAGATGATAGCAACATTTGGCAAGCGTCCTGCTTAGCTAGGATTCATATCGATATCCTAGAAATGAAATGAAAGCTATTGTATCCTATTACCGCTCCCCTGAGCTATCTAGTACTCATCTGGAACAGAAAGTAAAGATTCACACAACTTTATTTTCAAAGGCAGCAGGACATTTTGTTTTGAAAAGGCTGAAGTATTTTCATTTAAAATAATCTCTTTCTGCAAGTGTCACGGACTATACATACATTTTTACAAGAATAAACCAGATTCTTATATACAAATTTAAGAGCTCAGAGATCCTTAGTGCAAACTATTGCTGGCCTGCAGCTTTCAAGTCAGTAAACTTTGGATATCCTAAATGGTCCATTAAAGTTGAACAGATATCCTCAATCTGCTTAATTTCCTCTAGAAGCATATTGTGCTGCCAAGCATGGATGCCCACTGGAGAGATTTCCCCCTCATATGGAAGATAGAAAAGACTAGTGGATGTAGCAAATAGTATTTGGTTTAAGCTGGCTGGAGCCAGAGGCATGCCAAGGAAGTCATAGATGACTTCAGCCATCTTCTGGGGAAAGGTGACAAGATCTTCAAATTTGAGCAGATGATAGTTTGCTGGCAGCAAACCTTTATTTATTCTCAGGGCAGCTGCTGTGTTGGCCAGCCACAAATGGGACATCACAGAGACAGCGTTTGAACCTGAAGCTGAGAGCTTCTCTCTCAGAGCTTCATATTCAAAGGCATAGCCTGAATTGAAACCACATCCTTCTTCATGACTGACTCCTTTAAACAGCATGGTCAGATGCTGTGGCACCTTCCTCAGAGAATAAAGGCTAGGCTGGTTTTTGTACAACATTGAGTAGATCCAGGCACGTGGGTCTCGAACCACATACAGCGCTCTCAGGGACGGGCCAATGACTTCCCGAAGGAATGGTAACTTTAACGTCCAGCTTCCACTACTCAGACTAAGGACGGGGCGTGCATTTGGATAAAAAACAAGGTGTTGCCTTAATTCCCAAATGTATTCAGTGTCTTTGTCTGAATTTCCTCGCAGGCGGTTTCTTTGCTCTACAATAGATTCTCTCTTCCTGGTCCTCCTCCTTCTATCTCTACCGGTAGAAGAATGCTGCACCAACTTACTTCTGCTGGTTTCATGCAAATGGATATTTTGTAAATGAAGCTTTGTGTCTTTTACTAAGGAATGCAGCCAGCCCTGAAGGATCCGGAAGTGGCCATTCTGAACATCCGAAGCTTTCCATTCACAAGCATCAACAAATGAGTCAAATTCATACTCTGTTTCAGGGATATCAAGGTAACCTGTTGGGATCTTGATATAGACAAAATCACTACTATTGTAAAAGAGCTGCTTCAGTATTTCTGCACCAGAACAAGGGAGGGATGTGATGATAACATCAGGCAAACTCCCAGGATGTCCTTGGTCCTCCCTTTCCTTGAGTTCCGTATTTATCATGCTGCTAGTCCACTTTGCACAGATCAGCTGAGTGCAGGAGCTCCACACATCTACAAGTTCGACAAACCACAAGGTGATCACCAGGATTAAGATCCAGCGCAAAAGTTTACCAAAGGAAATGTAAAACCGCCACTGAAAGGCCAATATGGCCAAGCAAATCCCCAAAATCAATCCTGCTATCACATTCACTTTAAAGCCAAAGGGGAAAACAGATCTATGAATAAGTCCTTTCTTTTCTATCATTTTAGTGCCCAGGCCAAACCTTGTAATCTTTCCTTGGGTGGTTACTGTGGCATAGCCACCAAACCCTAAATAACGGAACCGAGTCCTCAGATTGAGATACTCTGTTACAACAGAGTAGATTATTTCTGTGTTGTTGATGTTTAGAGAAATGCGATACCCTGACTGAGCATCATCAATAAACCTACAGCTAGAAACATTGACGTAAGGTCCATAAAACACATAGGCAATTCTTGCAATATTACTCTTTGTTGAGAAAGTGACATTTACAAACTGAGTCCATCTCTTTTTGAACTCAGCAGCTTGTTCAGCCTCTTGTATCCTAGCAACAGGGCTATTCCCACGATGGTCAAACCAAAACATTTTATAGTGAGCATCCCAGACATCCATCATGGCTCCATTATATTTGTTCATAAATTTGTATGGGACATACTTAAAGTCAATATCAAGGTTATGAAAGAAGGCACTGATGGCATCAATAGGAGAGTCATCCTCCTTTTCCACATGGTCCACTACAACTAAAGTCTGAGGATTCAGCAGAAGCAATGAGCGGTATACACTTTTCAGCTTCATTGCTGAGGAATATGCAGAAGCTGCCTCACCACTCACAAACATCATCTCCTCGTGCTGAGAGGCAGTGATAATCTCACCAGATGCATCCCCAACCTCATCCCCTGTCCACCTAAGCCACTGCATGCATTCCCCGAGCTGACCTTCCCAAGGCTGATTGCACTGACTTGTGGGGGATGGAGCAAATACTAAAACATTGTTCAAGTGGCTAAGCTTAGGGCCATAAAGGGCCTCTGAAACAAACACCTGCCCATTTGGTGCAAAAGTAAATGAATTTTGATCAGGATGTTCATGGCCTGGGTTGAAGCTACGCCAGCCATCAATCCAGGAATATGGCTGAAAATGGACTATATCATAGACAGCACGGCCACCAAGTTTTCCGGATTTAAAGGAAACAAAGGTATTTGTTTGAGCATTTGGTAACCCTGCTCCATATGTAACCACCCCCCAATTGGGAAACACATGCATTTTAGCCTTGCCATAGTCAGGGAGAGGCTGGGCGGTTAACCTGGAGTCATACCATATGTACTCTGTGTGAAGGGTGCTCCACCGTTGGGCAGTGGATGGTACCATTGGGCCATCTTTGGGCCTGTGCTTTCTAATTTGCTGTGCAAGCCAATTGCCTACTCCATTTTTCAAGACAAACCTATCTAAGAAAACCAGCTGACTTTCCGGGCCATAAAACCAATTATAATTGGAATCAGCTATGCCTACAGTTCTTTGAAAGCCTGGCAAAACAGTGGCATAATAAAACCAAAAGTGCATCTTGAGCCAGTGATTTTCAAGATTGTTAATCCCAAAGTGGCGCTGGGCCAGAAAAATATACTGGGTGATGGATTTAGCTGTGTAGCTACCATAAGCCACACCTTCGTCCAAGGAACCATCAACAATATGATTTAGCAGAAACATGGTTTTTTCCATCACATCTACTACAGAATGCTTCCAGGCATTTGCTTGTGACTCAACACTTCCTCCAGTGACTAGGGCCCCAATGAGCAATGCCAACATATTTGTGGCTTGGTGGTTGTGAAGAAGCTGCTTGCCCCAAGAGCGTACTTTAGAATACTCATACATTTCCTCAGTCACAGCCCATATTTTGGCAGAGTATTTTTGCCTTCTAACATCATCCAATGAGGCATATACAAAATCAAAAGCGGTGGCAAAGCCAGTTAAAGAATGCCCAAGAGGAACTTCATCACCTGGGGCATTCTCCACCAGCCAATCTTTGTATCCTGCCATTCTATCCATATATTCAACAACAAAATCAAAGGCAGCTTTATCTTCAGGGCACAGGAGACAATAAAATGCTAGGGGAGGCAAATTATTTCCATATATCTCATTCCATTTGGCAGCAAAATCAGCATGCTTGGGAGGAGGTAGATAGTAGGAGGGATTGGTCAGCATCGCAGACACTGCACTCCGGATTGCTCTAAATAGGTGGAGATGGCTGGTATGAGACTTCTGTCTCAGAGCTGGAATCTCTCCAGCACCAAAATATAAGTTTGGATACAGGACTGTATTTTTCATCTTCTGATTTGCTCCCAAATCTTCTAGCTTCTGCTTCTCATACTGGTCCACATCATCTGTAAAAGTCACCCAGTCAGAGTAATTGCTTACAGATTCTTCAAAAGTAGAGACTGTCAACATAATTAATGCTAGAAATATGGAATTTCCTTTAAGCATAAGAGCCATGATCCATTAGGCAGTTTCCTTACTATGCATATATACCTCCTTTGGGGGGGAAGTGTTCAAATTTCAAGCACAAGTCAGCCTACCAGTGGGAAAATATGCTTGAAAGTGCTTTACTGTACATAGATAACCTTGTATTGGTATACGCAGTTCTTGGCTGACAAGGTCATTAGGCACAGCTCTGGAAAATGGTGAATTGCAAGTACACTGATACACATTTTATGGCTAACAGGAAAAGCTGAAGAGAATGTCTCACCAATGTCCACTTATACTAAATATATTAGATCTCAAAAGGATATGTATTTTTAGCAAGTTATAAAGTGTGGATGGGAGAGGGAAAATCATATCCAACTCATTACTTTGTTTATAATGAAATGGAATTATTCTTCTTTAAAATGTATTTAGTTATTCATGCCACTGAAAAACAAGGCAATATATCGAAAACTAGGAAACAAATGTAGTTTTGTACAGAAGGCGTTATACAGTGAATGAACTGTGTACCTTCAGTCCTATTCTTTCAAGTGGCACGAAAATAGCTATATGTTACTTTTCATGGGTAGAAAGGTTTAGCAAAACATTTGTGTCAGCCAGAATTCTAGCAGCTCCAAAACTTAAGCAATGAAAGCTTTGTTTGACTTGAACTTCCTGGAAGAGAGTGGTTTTAATGCTTGGTTCGATGACTGCCATGTTCTCATCCATCTGTGCAACTGGCTCCTGTTTTGAAGTATGTCATTACCTTGATATCCTCCTCACAAAATGATTTTTATACATGTACATAAAACAGGACACACTGATCACTTTTGCTTCCACTGATAGCTGCTTCAGTAGTCTTTTTTGTTCTGAATGATGACTTTCTCTGCTTTAAAAAGAAAAATCAAAATATATCATTAAAAATAAACTAATATCCATGGTTTTTTTTTAAAAATGAAGCCCTAATGGCATTTTATTTTGTTCAAATTATATTAGAAATAAACAGCACAAGCTCTCTGAAGTTTCGTCTCTAATACTTCCTTCGAGGTATTTGAGCATTCAGAACAGGTTGGATATTATTACCAAAAATAAATCATGTACATTGTTTAGTTGGTTAAGGGTCAGCACCATCAAACGCACCATCAAGGATGCCCCCATCAGTCACTTCTATTTCCTTCTTTCCCTGTCAGCTGATGCAATAACCCACTGGAAGGGTTGCTGAACCTTGATGACTTTGTGCCGCGGAAATATCGCCCCAAAGCATTTTGATCTCCTCCCCAGGTGTGCTTATAAGCAATTCATTCCCTTTCCCCCTCACAACTACAATGGGCTCTCGCTCTCTCTCCTCGCTGGCTTTTTTCCTTCCCTCCTTCACCTGTGGCCGGCCGAGTGGCGCGTCGCCAGAGGGCGCCAGGAGCTAATTAACCAGACCGGACTGAACCCGAACAAGTTTGCTTCGCCGACAGACGGAAGTCCTTAAAGTCGGGAGATCAGCCGGCAAATTCTCGTTAATAGGAACCGTCGTTGTTATAAAAGAACAGTAATGTTAACTGCGAGGTCTCCCCCTTAACGTTCTTTAAAAAGTTGCAGAGCCACCACCTTACCTCGAGGAGTCTGCCTCCGAAGGCGGAGGACCAGATGACGGAGGGAACCGACAGCAGGAGGAACGCCCGGGGGCCACAAGGTCTTCCCTTCCTTTCGTTTCTCCCTTTCCGCGGACACCCCGCTTTCTTCTGACTTCGCGTCCCGACGTTCTGCCTTTCGGCTCTTTCGCAGAACGTCCGAAGCCTCGCCTCGCCTGGCGTGGGCACGTGATCGGCTCGCGTCGCTTCGCTGTTCCGAGACCCAGGAGAGAGCCGGGTCAGGGCAGAGACGGTCCGAAGCGGCCGAGTCGCCTTAAAAGGCGGGAAAGCCGCGCAGCGGCGACGAGCGGAAAAGTGAAGACGCCGCGGGAGCGATTACTTTTCCACCCTGCCCGCTCCCACGAAGCGGGTGGGAAAAATCTCACGCCGGGCTACTCGTCCAGAGTTTGACGCCAACCGACTCCGGCCAAGAGCGAGACTTTTTCCGCAGAGCCGAGCCGCGCACAGCTGTTGCGGCCGCCGCCGCAGCTCCGGCTTCTGCCCGAAGCGCCGGACTTTCCTCCGGCCCGGCCGCAGCCATGGTCCTCGTGCCCGTCAGGCTGTCCGCCTCCGTCCAGCTCGCGGGCTGAACGCTACGGCAGCCGGGCCGCGGAGGTTAGAGCGGCGACCGCTGCCGGAGCCTGGCGGCGGTCTCTGCCCTCGCCGGCGGCAGCTGCTCGTCCTCAGCGCCTCTTTTGCAACGCCCGCCCAGTACCGAGCATGTGCGAAAGCGGCGGCTGCCTCCCTCTCCTCTTAGCTACACCTTGCGGAGGGCGAGAGCGCGGGGACGGGGCTTCGACGGGGAGGACCCAGGCGGGAGGAGGAGCAGCGGAGAAAGCGGGGAAGCGTCGAGGGACGGACGCGTCCTCCGGGCGAACGCGGCTGGACGCTCTTGAAGCGTGCCGAGGCTGAATAAGTGGGTGGGATGCTGGGAGGAAAGTCGGAGTCAGCACTGGGTGGATTCTCAGACTCTCTCTCTTTCTTTCTTTCTTTCTTTCTCTCCCTCCCTTCCTCTTCCTTCCTTCCTTCCTTCCTTCGTCCCTCCTTCCTTCCTTCCTTCCTTCCTTCCTTTCTTCCTTCCTTCCTTCCTTCCTTTCTTTCTTTCTTTCTTTCTTTCTTTCTTTCTTTCTTTCTTTCTTTCTTTCTTTC
>JANHZU010009713.1:87553-98890 GCA_032468055.1 Acrochordus granulatus | reverse complement strand
TTCCTTCCTTCCTTCCTTCCTTCCTTCCTTCCTTCCTTCCTTCCTTCCTTCCTTCCTTCCTTCCTTCCTTCCTTTAGCACAAAATAGATTTTCACAGGAGAAAAACAAGATAAGATTGAATGCTTACCAATGGCTATTCCTAGCACTTTTCCATTGACATAAAAATTGTGAAATACAGTATTGCTTATGACAGGTGGGGGATGAGGCTGACTACTATGAAGAAAGTAAGTTAAATTCACAGTTCCTATCAACATAGGTGCAGGATGCTAATAAGTCATAAGATGCCATTTTGGGAATATAAGAATAATAGAATCAGACAGTCAAATATTGGAAAGTCTCTTCTGGTCAGCAATCCAACTTCATATTTTTAACCCATAATTGCTCCAACTCCTTTTTTCTTGTTGGAACTGTTTTAGCATGTCCTTTTTTAGGAACTTGTATCCATCTAAGGTTCCTTTTCATCAATTTTTTTTCTGTCATGGAATAATTACACTGAATTTATTAAAATGTTCTTGAAATCCATGTGATGGATTTGACTATATTCAAGTTTAGATTCCATTTACATTCCAGCCACACCAACTTCATTGCTTTTTCCCCATTTTCTATGTCACCGATTAATCAATCCCCATTGGTTAGCACAAAATCAAGGACAGCTATTCATTGCTTTTTTCTTCCCTCCCCGAAAGAGAAAGTTTTCATCAGACAAATGGTAATCTCCTGAAGGATTATGCACATCTTTCACATTTTTTTGTGTTACATAGAGGATAATAGACACCAACAATTCTATTTCTGTTCATTCCTCCAGTTATTTTAATTCAAATGAAATCTGTATCAAGTACACTCACTTGGATTTCTATACAGGTGAGAACACTTCTAACATATGTTGCAACTTCACCTCCTTTTTGCACTCCTTAAGTTTCTCATGAACAATTTGTATGCTTCTGTTGCTATATTTCAACCAGAATCACCCTGCAAGTTCTCAGTTATACTTATTACCTCACATTTGCTTTCCTGAATTAGGAATTCAAGATCATCTATTTATACCCTAAGTACAGATAGTCCTCATTTAATGACTGCAAGTGGTGCCACCAAAATGATCACTAAGCAACATAATCACTAAGCAAAACATGTGACATACAGAGAGAGAAACAGAGATGCTATGAAGATCATTGGTTAATGCTATTTCATTTATGTAAAGTTTTCTCCTACAGTGCCCAGTGCCTATGCATTTTTTTTGTCTCCTCACAGGATAGAGAGAATGCTTAAACAAGCGATCTCTTCCTGAGCTGCTTTTCTTAGCAGCTTAGCATGTCCCTAAAAAGTGCTAACTACAAATTACAAAGTTCAGCTCTGTGACCTTAATTAGTTAATGGGAACCCTTCCACCAGCTGGCAGTTGCTACCAAAGCTGACCAAACCTTAATCTGTTATCATTAATTTAAAAGCTTTTGTGGTCATAAATGATCATAAATTGGTCAGAAAATGAATTTTTATTACTGTTTATTACTATTGTATTTGTGAACAGTCACTATTGAGAAAAGGATTAGGGTGTTTAAAAAAAGCAAAATAAAAGCCATGAACTGCATGAGTCAACAGTCTTTCTAATATGTCTTTGAGAGGTTAAATAAATATCCCCACTTTTCTTTAGTACGTATGGGTTGCTTGGGGTAGCTTGTGGCCAATTTTAGCTGATCTTTTAAAAAGCTAAGTAGGATTAAATTTAGTTGAAGTTTGCCTGGGAGACAACCTGAGATGCGTGGGCTGTAGACTGTATTAGAGCTCTTTTAAAAAAATACTGAAGGAGAAAAAAATTATTCTATATCATATTGAGAAAACTTCACATGAGTCACCAAAACACAACCTTTGCTTAAAGGCAACTTTACTTTTTATGATATGGTAAGAAGTTAATACTTTTAGACCTAATGCTGAAAAACACAATTTGAAAACACAGAACTACTATTCAAAGATAATAAAAACCACAAATTGTAGAAAGAACCAAAAGAAAAAAACTACCCTGGAGGCAAAACATTACAGAAAAATAGAAGAGGAATATTAAAGTAAAGGACCACTGCTATCATAAAACTGCAAATAAGAAAGATGATACGAAGACTAACCAAATGAGACAGAAGAAAATGTTAAAAGAAGTATTTAGCCATAAAAAACAGTCAGGGGAAAATGAATTTTGTCAGAAAAGCAGGATACAGATAAATAGTGATTTATGTCTGTGGATCCTATTATTAATCTGAACAAATATTAACATCTTGAATTCTTTCTAGAATACTCATAAAAATCATACATTTTCAGGAGTAAAAGCATATTTGTTCCCTAAACATCCTTAGTATCCAATCTTCATATATTTCAAATAATACATTAGATGACAGCTATGATTTCTTCCTCTTTCTTTGAATGGCAAAAATCTGATCAAGAAAGAATATTGGTAACAAAAGAAGAGTCTAAGAAAGAGGCTCTAGTCTATACTAGTTATAAAGAAACAGGAAACTGAAAGTAAAATATATGTGTCTATAACTTTAGATGCCTGATTCCATGTGTTTCCATTTCTAGGACTAATTTATAATGGCCAGGTGAAGCAAAACACTATTGCAATACTTTTTCTATCATAGAAGATGGTTCAGTCCAAAATCCACTATGCTTAATTTTGTAGGAAACTGATAAGGAACTATCTGATTTCAAAATAGGTCTTGATTTGAGTCTAAAGTCAGATTTTGTTTTTATGTTCCTGTAACTGAAGAATGTGTGGAAGTGAAGTGCAAATAACACAAAGTGGCAAAACACTGTTGGAAACAGAAGGAGAAGAGCAATCAAAGATTTTTTTTTTCCCCAGATAGAATGGAAATTCAAAACACAAAGATATGAAAGAGCAGACTATGAGAATACGAAGAACCTTGCTGGAATACTGGACCTTTTTTTAAACCTGAGAAGTCAAGAAAAAAATCTCAGAAGAAAGCAATGGCAAATCAGTCCATATATTCACCAAAAAAACACCATACACAAATTTATAAAGTTATGAAGCATTGAGGCAGCCTTGAAAAATATTTTTACTATCTCTGGGAGCCATACATCATAAATCTATTTTTCATATGAATGGAAATTAAATTTTGGGTCTTAATTGTATCACTTTAAAATAAATTCTAGATTTATTATATATTGTGATTTTATCTTAAGATCACTTCTAGCTTCTTAATGGTTATTAGCAAAAGCAATTCTTGTCTGAGATTAAATTAAACTGTCTAGATGCTGCCTTTTATTGATAATTGCTTTTTGGTGATTTTCAGTAAACAGAGATCATTGGATTTAACATTTCCAAGTGGAAAAACAGTAAGAGCCTATGAACGTAGTGATTTATTAAAAGACCAGATTGAATCTGGAATAGAGACAGCTTTGTTCATCCTGATTAGTGATCATGCCAGTACCTGAACAGCAGCAGCAAATCTTTACAGTAGCACTGGGTCTATCAATAGTAAGGAGGAAGAGGAGAAGGAGCAGAGGAAGAAGAAGAAGAAAAGAAAGTATAATGAAAAATTTGGAACTTAAATTGAAAGATTCCTCATTACAATGGATTATTTCAGAGACTCTGTTGCAATACATAAGTTCATAGTCATTCTGTATTTATAACTCTCTTCACAATATATTCAGAAGGTACAAACATCAGCAGTGGGAAAGAAAAACTACTTACATTTCTCATTCAAACACATATCATAAATGTTTCAGGGGGAGATGAGAGTACAAAAATTCATTTTAACCTGATCTTCCAAAAATCAATAAATCTGGAATAAATTCCTGAAGCCTTAGTGTCAACCATCATCAAAAAGCCAGACTGAAATTTATCTGCTGCTCTTCCAGTTTTAGGCAAAGCTATTACTCCGTAGTGGATGTTTTATTAAAACAAATGAAAGAAGCCACAAGCAGAGAAAAGGGGCAAAGAAGGATAAAGGAAGGGCCTGACCTTCTCTATCCCTTGCTCATTTCACATCTATACATCTTATTCACATCCTTTACATTCAACCATTGATATGTTCACAGGAAAATTTCCAGAAAATAAAATATACAGTGAATTTTCTTCATGATTCCACCACTGAGATCAGCTTCATAGTTTAACATGTAGGTGTTGTATCTGATTTTTTAATGGGTCATCTCATGTTTTACATGTTCTGTTCAGAAGGTTTACTATATTACATAAAGTGATAAGCAAAAGGGGTATAGGGAAAGCAATCCTGGGGACTGTAATTAAATCATCTCACATTGTGGTACTGGAAGCACGATCCTAGCATTTTTGAACTCTGGGGTCAGAATTTCTGCAGTCTGCTCTAAGATCCCTGCTTAAGCTCTGTTGGGCTCATGATGCTTATTTTCCCAATTTACAGAAATGACCTCTAATATGATCCCTATTCCTAAAATAGTTTATCTTTTATACATGTTACACAGTCTATGACCTCAGGAAATTCCTTTCTGTTTGGACAAATCACTTTGGACAATGTTCAGATAATAAGTTATTGATTTGGAAAGCTTTACTATGATAAAGTTTGTGTGCCCTTGTTTCTAGCAGTATGACTGATAGGCTACCAAACCTAATTAAAATGGACAGGCTCCATGATGAGAGAACACCACAGAGAAACAAGCATCAAACCTGAACTAAAAAATTATCATCTGTTCCACAATGAAGCACATCAACAAACAAACTATTAAAAAGCAGTTTTCAGTTAACAAGGCACTGTGAACATATCAATGGTTGGATGTAAAGGATGTGAATAAGATGTATAGATGAGAAATGAGCAAGAGAGAGAGAAGGTCAGGCCTCCCCTTATCCTTTTTGTGCCCCTTTTCCCCTGCTTGTGGCTTCTTTCATTCATTCAAATTTCACATTCTGTGAAATTTTCAGAAACAATCCACTTCAAAATAGGGCTCCAAAGGATTTCTAAACCCAATTGCTAGTTTTCCATAATAGTAATATTGTTCAATGAGAAAACTATACTGAGGGGAGGGAACGGTGAAACTCTCATGTTGGGTTGTATTGTTCTGTACTGTACTATACTATATTGTATATTACATTCCCTTGCTAAGTTGAAAACTAAACTTATAATATTATCCCTAACAATTAACAATTAACAAGTAATATATGTATTTCTTGCAAATATATTCTGCCTTTCCTCTGATGAGCTCAAGGAAACATACAAAGGAGATTTGTCTGCTTAGCTTTAACTACCGTCTCTATTTTTCAAGCATGAATTTGCATTTTGCAAATAAACCCCCTAACTTCCCTAATGGCATCATTACAACTCTGTAAATTAAGGTAGATGAAGAGAAGATTTTGAAGTGAGATTTATAGCTGTGTATAAATATAGTTACAAGTATGCATTGTTCTATATAGCTATGACTAGCATCACATATTCTATAGTAAACAGCAGCAGTGCTTTTCAAGAACTTTGCACAACATTCTTGTTAGACAGACTGAATACAATGATTCTAGTATTTTGTTTTCATCTATTATGGATTTTCCTGGAAGAATTATTTCCCATATTATTTAGGTGAAGAGATAGCCTAGAGTATAATTATTATATTAGAAAATGTTGGTGTGATAAAATGTTCATATGATAAAACATTGATTTGCATTGTTTCTTTTCTGAATTTTCTGTACAACTATGAAGCTAACTCGGGTAGATTTTTAAGTGCAGAGAAGTTTTAATGGAATAGCAATGAGATGATTTTATATCTGTTCCTGAGGCATTTGTAATTGTTGAGGTGTAAGTATTTTTCATTCTCATTATTTTCCTCTTAAAAAGATAAAAACAGTTATTCTGAAATTAAATGTCAAAAGTTGTATCAGAAACAGATTGACTGCTGCATACAGCAAATCAGTTTTGGGATTAGGCAAATAATTTGGATCACTTTAAAAGGTATTATAGGATATTGTTAAAGATCAGATCAGAGACTGCTAATTACAAAATATATTATTCCCAGATTCAGAGGAATATGCTTTTCAGTCACCCATAACAGCTAACCTTGACTGGTCTCAAAAAGCTAACCTGTGTTAATGCTTAGATAGGAGAGCACTAGAAAATCCCAAAATTAAAGACTAGATTAAAAAAATATCCTGGAAGAAGTTAAAAAAAATATCCTGGAACAAGACAGTGACAAAAAAATTCTGGAAATGTGGCCAACAAAGCTTCATGGATATATCCATAAAATCACCAGAATTAAGTTACACTGAAATAAAACCTTTCCTCCTCATCCTCCTTCGTCTGAAATGTAACATTATTAGTGCTAGACCAGCCCTATAGGGCTCCAACTATATAAAAAATATGCCTTACCCCCTGAATATTGGTGTACATACTTAAAGGAAATAGTCTTCTTGAGGAACACAGGAAAAGAAGCTGGTGAGAGAAGATAGAAAAACTAGAGGAAACACAGCAGGTGAATGGCAGCACAGGAGAAGCAGGAATAAAGCTGAAAGCTGAGCCTAGAAACAAAGTCTGGCAGCCACTCTATGTTTGCTAGAGATGCCAACTGCTATTTTTTTCCTCCCCACTCCTTCTCTCCACCCCAAAGTGCAGGACTGTGCAATGCAAAAGCTTATGCAGCAGTTCAGAATAGCAACTAATGGCAATGAGTTGAAAATATCAGATTAGCAGCTTGCAGTTTCAGCTAAATCTAAAGTATTAAAAAGGTGGTTGTAGTTCAAGTCAAAAAAGTGATTTTGGCTCTTTGTGAATATTGTTTTCCACAATCTTCATCTGTTATCTCATCTAGATGTAAGGAAGTATTAGATCTTTGTGGTAGTCCAGACAAGAAACATAACCATGAGTGCTAACTCCATTTTTATTGTAGGTTTATATTAACAGAATCTTGCAAACCTAAAAATATTCTTCCCCTCCTCTCCTTTTACTTTCTTGAAAACTACGGGGGGTCCTTTCTGAAATGCTTCCCATACCCTCTCTCCTTCTATAGGCTAAGAAATCTTTTATATGATGGTTGTCTCTTCCCAAGGTCATTCCCATATTACATCAAGCCAAGAATAAGACAGGTGTTAGCTGGTGGAGAATTATACATAGAAAACTTTACAATTTAGATGCATAAATATAGGCACATAGTTAAATAGTAAAGTATTGTGTTAAAGTTACATGTTAAGAAATAAGCAACAAATAAATTTGGG
The DNA here is from genome assembly GCA_032468055.1 of Acrochordus granulatus. NCBI lineage: Eukaryota > Metazoa > Chordata > Lepidosauria > Squamata > Acrochordidae > Acrochordus > Acrochordus granulatus. The sequence goes on along the minus strand of JANHZU010009713.1, from coordinate 91,723 downwards.
TAACCAGTTTTGCATTATGAAACTTCCCTGGTAACACAGGGAAAACACAAATTTCCCTTCCTGTCGGTGATCATTTTCCAAAGAAGCTATTACATTCCCATTATCAATTACTGTGGAACATAATTTAAAGAATTTTATGTATCAGCTTTCTGTAGGCATCTAATTGGTTACTGTCGTAACAGGGGCCACCTTTCCAGCCTGCATGTACTTGTTGTCTCCCAGTTTAATCAAGAATGGAATGTCTGCATTATTTTAATTGCCTTAAACTGCATCTTGCTTGGTTTTATCTGGGATGTTAGCATCCCATAAAAACTTTATCCCAATAAAGTTGTTATTCTTGCCCTCCTATGGTTCTTGCAAATTCTCTTTTTCAATCTGAACACAAAGTGGCTACTATATGGAAAAAGAGATATTTTTAAAACATGGATATGAAGAATATTTGATTGTCTCTCAAAATGGTTTTCCTGGATCATAAAACTTGGCAACTAAAGTAAATGAATGAACCCGAGGCAAGTTGGGTTGGGTAGCAAAAAATGTAGCAGTCAAAGAAAATGCTAAGAAGTGATTCCTTGAAGGGCAAGGAAGTTAGCACACTTCTCAACAATATATATGATTTTCAGCAGATCAAACTGCTTAGAGTACAGTAGGGATTGGTGCTATTCTCATAAACACACCCAATTTTTCTACAAATATGAGGTTTCCTGAAGTTCTACATCTGTTCTATGCTACACTGATGACAGTTCTCAGTGCAAAATTGATGTAGTTGCACACTGCTTTCATAAATCTACAGAAAACAGAAATGTTGTATAGTGAGAAAACATAGTAATTAAAAATATATTGGGATTACCACCCTTAAAAATTACAAATGTTAGGAAAATTCTGCAGTTCAAGGCAGTAGACATAGTTTCATGACCTTTGTCTTCTAAAGCTGAGTTTTCTGAGATATAGGAAAGTACGGAACATGAAACCATTAACGTTTGGATGATATGATGATGGCATTATCTGGACATGTTACAGCAAAACTTCAAGTTATTGATGTTGATGCAATAGACTTTGCATGAAATGGACTAGTTTTCCTTACTGTTAAATGTCTTTTGTGTAATTATTTCATTATACTTATATATGCATATTGTGCTAATTGAAAACATACTTCAGAAACCCAGAACATCAGAAAAAGGAAATAGACTGCCTATACAACATCTTTCAACAAAATGAATACCCACAAGTTATCAAGTCTGACCATTCAACCCAATACAGTACAAATTATGAAAAAGATAACACTACCATACTTCAAAAATATCTCAGAAACAAAAAACAACCAATAGACTATTACAACCACACAACATCCAAATGATAGGCATAGCCCTCCAAAACATCTTGACCCAATTGCTCAAGAACAATAACAAAAAATAAATCATCTACAACCCCTACTGTCAGGGAGAGGACGCAGCTGTCAGAACTTCAAATTTGGGACATAAATCCATTTTGGGGGGTCTGTCATAACTTCAAACAGTTGCTTAGTGATCTGTCATTAAGCAAGGCCTACATATAATCAGTTATCCTATGGCAAAGATCACTTTTTCAAATTTTGCTTGGCTTTGTTGTTTTAAAACAGATTTTTAAATTTACTTTAAAATAAATTTTGTTATTTGTAATTATGAGTATCTCTCAAAAACTATTTTGGATGCATCAAGGGATATTTGCTCAGAGAAATTCGTGTTCTAGACCAAAATACATTTCTCATTCATTACCTAATCTGATAAATGGAATTCATATCCGAAAGAAGAACCAGAAGGGACTTCATTTTTCTGGGCTGACTTTTGCTGCAGGGGAGATGAAAGTATGAAAGTGATCTACTGTGAACATCTCAACAGATTCCTCAAAATGTAGCCGGTGCAATTATTTATAAATTGGTTAATCTGTTCGATAATCAGAATGACTTGGCATGATCATGGGCATATATGGTATTCAGGCAGCCTGTATTTGCATTGAACAGCCTTGATTACTATGACAGATTATCTGGCCAAAAGAAAGAGGCACAGGAAGCCATCCACAAAATTTGTTCTTTTGTGAATTTCTGGAAATGGCTGAAACCCTGACGCTGGGAAAGTAATAGATATATTATTACTTTGCAGGCTGTTCCTTTAGTAAAGCTTTGAAAAAAATTATTTTATAGCACAAAGGCAATCTAGAAATATCTAGAAACAAGCATGCATCATTTTTTCAAGGTATTGTAATGGTATGTAGGAAAGACCTTAGGAGATAGGGTGCAAAAAAGGAATGGTCAGATAAGAGACAGCATAGCCCTCAGAAGGGACCTTCCCTAGCTTTTCAGGCTATAGAGGAGATAGTGGGAGGTTTGTATGTCAAAGTGGGAAGATTCTGTTGATGTTGCCTTATAATAAAGTAGAATAAGCTCATCTGATTGTGTTTCCTGTCTGGCTTACTTAGTAGGGCTGATAGATATGTATTGCTTGAGGTAAAACTGAAATTATGATATTTTGGCTATTATCTGAGAGTTTCTAAATCTTTCTGCATTACAATATCTCTACTTCTAGTACTGAAGTACAAGTAATTGTTTGACAAACATGATGCATTTTCTTATTGCTTTTGCTTCCCAGTACAGATACTGTGAATAATTTCCCCCATTCATGGAATGAAATGTAATTATTTCCCTTACAGCACCTCTAGAAAATCAATAGCTGCAGCATCAGCAAATGATCTGAAGAAACTAGATATTCCAGTAGATATTCCAGAAACTAGATAGTACCAGTAGAGGTACACTTCTCAGAAAAGTTAGGAAGATGTTCCTTTGGGGCCCTGTTTATCTAACTGGATTTTACAGATAGAAATAATTAACAATCTATACAATTTTTTCCCCTTCCCTGCAGGGAAGGTGAACCAGTGGTGACCTTTCTTAAAAGAGAACATTCAAAATAATCTTGAAAATAGAAAAAAAATCAAACTTTAAAATGGTAAAACTATAGGCTTGTAGGATCTTTTCAGTATCTACAATGCAACATTCAACTGTATAATTCTGCAGAAAAGTAATGGTTTCCCTGTCAGTCTAGGAGGTGATGCTCATCTCCATTTCATAGCTTAGAGCCAGTGTTGTCCAAAGATTCTTACAGGTTTATCCACTTGGCATGACTGTACACCAAGGCTTACAGAATACTGTAAGCTTCCCACCAATTTAGGCAGTACCTATTTATCAAAAGCATTTTGTATGCTTTTGAACTGCTGAGGCAAATAATGGGAGTTTAAACTCAGGTTGCTGATCTTCCGGCTGACAAGCCCAACATCTTAACTACTAGGCCACCATACTCTTCCACTATACCACTGCATCTTACACAATCCTGGCATATAACCATTTTGTTGCACCAAGGGTTCCAGCCTTTTTAACCAGTGTGTACCTTTGCAATTTTGTCTGCTTATTATGAGTGCTATGATTACCTTGGAGGAAGATTTATTCATTCACAAAAAGGCCATGTGACCAGTAAAAAAAAAATATCTGGGCAAATATCCAAGAGATACATCCAGGAACATTATTGCCCATTGATACCATAGTGGGACTCTAACTTTACACTCCTGACAAAGGAGGTTTATCATTATTTGAAGCTCAGTATTCCACTTATCATTAAATAGTTCCTCTCAATATTTAATTAAATCAGTTTCTGTGTAAGTTCTATCTATTGCTTCTAATACTTTCCTCTGGAACAAGTGATGAAAAGCCTCAATCATATTCTTTTATGTGACAGCTTTTTGAGCATTTCCTATCAATATTCTGTTTAATTTTATATTTGATTGATTATGTGCAGATTCGTTTTAGCAAATCTACAGATAGATTTTCTCCATGATGATCTATCCCTCCTGTTCTTTCAAATCTCCCAATAGTGCACTCAGCACCAGTGTTACTAAGACCATCCATCTTACTACTGGGCCTCCTCTTCTTCTCTTTCCTTCCACCTTTCTCAGCATTAAAACCTTTTCCATAGAATTGGATCTTCACATAATGTTTCATAAGCAGAATAATTTAAACCTGGTCATTTTTGCCTTAAATTTGAAGCACAAATCACTCTTGTTTGATGTGATTTATGATCTATCTGTTTCTTGGCTGTACACAGTATTCTCAGGAGTCTTTTCTAATACCAAAGTTCAAAGGTGTCATTA
>JANHZU010009710.1:0-23986 GCA_032468055.1 Acrochordus granulatus | reverse complement strand
CAAGAGATAAGGATGGAAATGTCCTAGGACCCGGACCCCCTGCTACCCAAAGCCACTCCATCTTGCCAGGGTTCAACTGAAGTCTGTTTGTTACTTATTGCCTGTTGGATACTAATAGGCCAAGAATTGTCCAGTGTTTTAGGAAAATTTGAACTTGCATCTAACTGGGGATGTGAAGAAAAAGATTCCTACCCCTCTTTTCACATTTTTCCACCCAGGGACCTTCATCTTTCTAGATATATCCAATCTTAATATATTGCTTGCTCTGCTACATCCCATTGTCTTTCATTACCCAATAAAACTGAGAAAAAGTAGTGCCAAAATAGGCAGGTTTTTGCCTAAATTAGTGTTTAAGAGCTAAATGCACCTATCACAGCAGCCAGTTTGTGAAGAAACAAACCCTCTCAAGGACATTTTCACAATTGCTGCAGGATATTTAAGTGTATCCTCTCCAAAAACCCCCCAATTTGGTGGCTTTCTATCACCTCTGAAATCCTTCAACATTCTCTGTTTCCAAGTTTACTATTAATGATTCAAAAATCCTACGTGTGCACCATAGAGTTCTCTGACTGATAGGCATCATTATAAAGTTTTTGGATTGATCAGGCATGAGTGGAATAACACTCATCTTTCATCATACCAGAGAACATTTTTCTCATTCATACATTTATTCATTCATTCAATTTGTATGGCTGCCCATCTCAAACTGTGACTCTGGGTTGCAGACAATCATAAAAACAATTAAAACAATATAAAAAAGAAATTAAATACAAATACTACAATGACCAACAGATATCATTATCTGTCAGTGTAAACATAATCAAGAAATGGGGCCCTTCACATACTTGGGATCTCAGGTCCATGCACATAGCCAGTCTCCAAGGCCTTTCAAAAGGCCAGGAAGGTTGGGGCCATCCTAATGGAGAAAGACTGTTCTGAAGGCAGGAGCTATGGTAGAGAAGGCATATCCCCTGGTCCCTGACAACCAACATTCCTTGGCTGATGGGACCTGGGGCATGTCCAGTTCTGGACTGGATTAGACAGATAGAAAAAACTGGGAGAAGCTGGTCCCTCAGGTAACCAAGTCCAAAGCCATGAAGGGCTTTAAAAATGACAAGCAGCACTTTGAATTGCACCTGGCAACACACTGACAACCAACAAAACTCTTGAAGCAGTGGTGTTCCATCTGCCAAATAACCAACACCATGTATAATCCATGCATCTGTATTCTGTACCAGCTGAAGCTTCTAAATATTCCTCAAGGGCAGCCCCATGTAGAATGTGTTGCAGAAGTCCAAACAGGAATTCACATAGGCATGAGTGACGGTGAATGGAGCTTCCCATTCCAAGAATGTCATTTGCTCTGACTAATCTCAGTCACCATCAAACTTCCCTCTCAGGAAATAGCATAACCAGGTTGGACATTCAATGGGGCCTCCTTATGAACTTGTTTCACAAATAGAAACTAGTTTAGAGGCCCAGCAACATCTGTTTAAGCTTCCAGTCTATACAAGAGTTTCTTCCACCAGTCCCCTCCAATTCCCTTGTAATTACATTATGCCAAATGATTCCTGGAATTTTGTGGGGATAAGGAATGAGAGGAATGAATGGAAGCCAGCAGGAACAACAGACATAAAATGATTATTTGTTTGTTTGTTTTGGAAAAAAAAATCCCAACCATGGTGAGCGTTGGAAACTAGTCTTCTCTGCACTTTCTCATAAGAATTCTGAAAAGATATTTTCAAGTAGCCATGAGTGAAGCCATGGCTAGCTGTAGTCATTTTGACATGTTTAATTCACAGAATGGAGTCAGGATTGAACGTGGAAGGAACAATGCAAGGAGAAGAAGAGAGACATGTACTTCCTGAGAGACATGGAAGAATGATTCAGAGAAAATAAATATGAACCATCAGTGTTCTTGGGTTTTTATTCTGTTTTATCTAAAAACATTCAGATCAGTAGTCCTCCTATGTTTTTACCAACAAACCATTGTTTTGATTGGCTGTTTGCAGTCCGCTGAAGTAGGCTCTATTTGGTTTTATGAGATACTGGTTTTGAAATTACATTCAAATATAGATTGTTTTTTCAATCAAGGGCTTCTGTTTTAATCTGGAAGATTAGTTTTAATTTTATCATATGAATGCAGGAAAAGAGGCTCAGGTCAACATAAAAGAAGAAAGAGAAGGCTGTCATCTGAGGTCCTGTTTGTGTCATGTCCTTGGAGAAAGAGGAGGCCTATCTAACTAATCTACCAAACCTCACTGTTTGGGTAGTAAGGACTACAATATTGAAACACTTTAATTGACCTTAGATAACAGCTAAAAATTGATGTTGTTCTTGTGTATCATCTATGTTTGCATAAACTTTTGCAGCTCAGATCTGGGGGCCCTACTTTTAACACCTCTAACAAGAATTTCCCCTTCCACCTATGTGTCTCAATGAGTTATTGTGGTTTCTGTGTTCAAAGAGAAGAAAATTACAACACTACCAGAGATAAAGGAGTCTTGAGGTGGTTATCCAGAAGAAACTGTAAGAGAACTAATGGCAATTAGGACATTTCCTTTGGTGAGTCATTCTTATGATAACCTTGTCTTCTATTTTGCAGTTGACACAGAATAGATATGTCGGTGCAGTATGTTTTTCTTGAAAATTTTGTTGCCCAAACCAAAGATTGGTTATCTCTGCAAACAGTACCGATCATTTCTCAGATGACTTCACTACAGCTTAAAGATCCAGGTATCAAAGAAATCAAGACAATCAGACTTTATAAAAGGAATGCAGATCACAGTTGGCTTCTGGCTAGCTTACAAAGTTGGGCCAGGACAAACATGAATTAAAATGAAATGGATTCAATAAAATATATGTACTTTCTCACCAGAGTGCTTAAACAGTATTCATCCATATCCAAAAGGAAAAGGGGAATTGTCGGGTACAGGGGCAGACACATACCACTTGCCAGCAATTGTTTAAATTGGAGCTAAGGAGGCACAGATGGAAGCTACATGGGCCACCACGTCCTCTAACCATTGCTTCCCTTTTGAATCCAAATTTATTCACATCCTACTTTGTTTTGGTTGGTTAAAATTTTACTTGTGCAGCAATTTTTAAAGGGCTCTCAGGCACATACAGTGCTGGCTTCTGCTTTATGGAGATGGGTAACAGTAGCCTGATCTAATTCATGTCCATATATCTGCTATTTGCCCAAGATGTTGGAGCAAGTAGGTTTATAGGCTGTAGGAGATTGATGGACAAGCCATCCTGGATATTGGAAGAACATACATGCACAAAATGTTAAGACTGAAATTGGTCAGCAGTCTGCTTTCAAAATAGCTCTTTATCACTGAAGATCAGACAATATGATTCCATACTGTGTGTAGTTTTAATTAGTTGTTCATTGATTAAATTATAGAGATTTGCATAATTATGACATTTCTGTTCTTAATAATATAGAAAAGAAGATAAATATTTACCATGGTATTCCTTTTTACTTTGTATGATGCAATCCATTTTTTAAATATATAACTTATGCTTGGATGAAATTAGTGTTTTAATGCAGTTGCTTACAGTTTCAGAATAATGAAGAGATATTTGAGGAATAAAAAGATGAAAGATAGGTGGGAAGGAAGGTCGTTCCTTGTTATCTTACAATAATTAACTGAGCTACAATTGGTCACCTAAGGAAGTCTAAAGAAATTATAAAGAAATCTAGGGATGAGAGAAAAGATAATCCTGTTTCTCAGGGATAGTAAAGTTCTGAGAAAGGAGGAAGCTTATTTAGCATTATGTTTATACATTGGTTTACATAGTTTATATGACTGCCTATCTCACCACATGTGGATGTGGTGGTTGAGTGGTTAAGACGCTGGGCTTGTCAGTGAGTTTGAGACCCAGGCACCACATAATGGGGTGAGCTCCTATTACTTGCTCCAACTCCTGCCAACTTAGCAGTTTGAAAGCATGTAGGAATGCAAGTAGATAAATCGGTAGCACTTTGGTGGGAAGGTAACAGTGGCCATGCACATTGGCATATAATCAGGTTGGCTACATGACCACGGAAGAATCTTTGGACAAATGCTGGCTCTTCAGCTATGAAATGGAGATGAGCACCACCATCTAGAATCAACCACAATCGGCAGGGGAAAACTTTACTTTTACTTATCTCACCACAGTGACTCAGGGTGGAATACAAGTTTAAAACAACAGCCACAAACAATGTCACCAGAAGTAATGACATTTTCTATTCGTAGACAAAAAGTCGTCTGGGTGTCTTTGGGCCAGACACTCTCTGCCCAGCCCAACTCACAGAACTGTTGTTAGAAGGAAAAAGAGGAGGAGGAAGGAGTATTATGTATGTTCTCTGCCTTGAGTTACTTATAAAAATAATAAAGGTGTGATAAAAATCAAATAAATACATAAATATATGCATACATACCTACCATTTCTCACCTTATCTCTTATTCCAAACACCTGGGGAGACAGCCATGTCTCCAGACATGAAAGATTAACAGAATGAAGACCATCTGGATCTCTGGGGCACAGGAAGAGGGACACTATTGCTTATTTTATTTCTCTGGAATTTGACTGAGCCTTCATCCCAATCTAGAATCCTTCAGATGTGCTAGCCTAAAAGTTCCAGGATTTCCAGATGCATGGACATTCAGGAAACTAGTCTCTAACACATTTAAGACATCCCATCGGTGAAGATTGTGCTATTAGTAAAGATAGATGCAGCCAGTAGAAAAATACTATCTAACTCTCTACTCATCTCTGAATAAGCAGAAAAACAAAACTAGCATGAATGTTGCTATTTCCATGGAGGATCCATAACCCATCTCTATTGATTTTATTTGAAATCTCTGTCATCACTGTCATTGGTGACTTTATAAAGTTTTGAGTTTGACCACCTTGAAGCTATCTTTGGACTGTACTGGAATAAGGTGTGGGAGAGAATTCCTTCATCATCGGTGCAACAATGGACAACTTAAGCATGTTTTACTTCTCATCTGAGGACTAGATGAAGCAAAGTTTTAGGACATAAAATGATATTGCTAGGACTTATTTATGGTTAACTTCAAGTTACCAAAAAAAGCAGTTAATTCTTTACACAAGTTACATATTTTGCTTATAGCTGATAGCTCTATGAAATAGTAGGCTTATGGGCTAAATTTTAAGGATGACTTCCTCAAAGCGTGTGAATGTATGTGTATGTCTATGGAGATGCTCATTCATTCAGGCCATGATTATCACAAAGATGCTTTCTCAAAAGGCAACTGGACATTCTTGTTTTTTCTCTTGAAGACATTTCACTTCTCATCCACGAAGCTTTTTCAGTTCTCACTAACTGGTGGGGAATGGAAGGACTTCATGTCTTTGCAGTGATGAAAGAAGACAGTTTCACACACATTTGCATGCTGGTTCAGATGACCCTGAGGCTACAGAGTAACCCCAGGTGGTTTAAGCAACTCTTATCTTGTTAATGACTGCAGACTGCAAAGAGAGAAAGATAGAAAATATACAATACTGCAGCATTCCACAATGCAGGCTGGGAATGATCTCTTTACCCTAACCAACACTGACTTGAACAGACCCCAGAAAAGTATGAAAATATTCAGAAAACAGTGTTTCCTATCCCTAACCCACATTGCCATCTCAAAAGGATACCATGGTCAATTATCTCAAGAGAGATCTAGGAGCACATGGGTGAATGTTTCACCACTGTTCTGCCTCTACTACAAATATCTGAAAGAGTAATCAAAGATTGGTTACCAATCTCCAATCTACTGTAACCTCCAGTATGATGCAAAATAATTCTCCATTTGTTGATGTCAACCTGATTTTCCATTCTCTCAAGGGCAGTTTGAGTATTATTCCTTTCTTTGATTAGTTTTCTTTGGTTCTGTGTTCTTGTTCTTGTTACGTTTTCATAAGGGTTCTCTCATTCCTTCTATGTCTCATTGATGTAAAGCGTTGGAATGTACGAGTCCAAAACCACAGCAGTTCAACATCTTGCTCCCAAACTCTCCTTGCTGTCAGACGAAGCTGGGAGAGTACAATTCCAAGCATCTAATTAATCTCCCAGAAGATCGCTTGACCCTGAGTTTGCATTGCAGGCATTCTGCAATTGATTACATCCATCGAAAGCTAGAATTGTAGGCTCTATGTGTCGGGTGGCGAAGTCTGTGGCGACAATTTGCCACCTGAGAAAGTTCAAGACAGTTCAGTCTTCAATGATACCACTCATTCTTAACATTGTTCATTTCATAACTTTCATTTTCATTATCATTCAATGGAATTAAAAGAAGAGCGCGGCAAAGTAATAGTCTGCTGCTACCCAGAGCAATATATTGCTGTCCCTAATGACAGAAACTATCAACCATCAGCAATGTCCTATACCTCCCAGGTGAGATCATCCCCAAAATCAAGGGCCCAGGCAGGTGTTCAAAACTACCTGGAGGATACCAGGATAGATGTTGATCAAATCTCAGGGGGATATCATTCCTAAGAGTCGGGGCCACAACAGAAAAAGAAAAGGCTGTGTTGATCACTGATTGCTTTCACCAGAATCAGCCGCTCTTAGCAGCTTTCTTCTCAGCCTGAGAACATGAGTGTGCCTCGTCAGCAACATGCATAAAAAGGTTTTGTGGCCAATTCAGAAGGGTGGAAAAACGTGCTGAAGTAATTATGAAGTGTGAAAATGAAATAAAAAGTTGGCCAATAAATATCCTTTTGTATGCAATTAACAGAAGCAAAAGCTGACTTTCACTTAACTTACGCTTTTTACGCAGCGAGAGAGAAGAACCATCGGCTCCGTGGCGAGATTTCCCGCGCGAGCTCATCTGACAACTTTTCACTGGTTAACCGAATTAAATTTTATTAAACATTTTTGTTCATCTTGTGGAACACTCGTGAGTCGCGGTACCTGCAGTCCGAGGTTCCACTGTACTATTGTTTGGCCCTCATGACTGAAACTGATCTGATTTGCTTGTCATTTTCAGTCTGATTAGCTTGTGATGTGAAAATGGGGCTGGTCCGTATCTGTTTTTCAGAAAAAGATAGACATTTCTGGCCATCTCCCCATGGAACCGAGAAAGCCTGCTCGATAGAAGATGCAACGTTTTCTGATTACATCTAAAAGTAAAAGTCCAGTTGCCTTTTGAAGAAAGTTTTGCATTTTTTGCATGTCTGCTGTTGCTTGAGTTGGGCTCCTGCAAATCACAAATGCTATTAGTTCCCTTATTCTTTCTTTAAGAGTCCTTCTTAAAGAGTTCCACTGGGCAGTCTTTCATGATTCTTCTCATCTTCACCACCTCATAACTTTTGTCCCTCCATGGCAAGCATGGAGATTGCTTCACCCATGAGCATAATGAAAGCTTCTTATCTGTTGTAAGATGCAGTGGATGTCTTCAGACCAGAAGGATGAATATCTTCCGCTTGAGTATTTCCAACAGTAAAATACTTGTCGAGCAGCATGGGAAATAAACTGAAAAAATAATGGATTACATTGCCAAACTTCAGACAATTTAATCAACAGAAACAATGATATGCCATTTCCGTAGGGGTAGTAAGGTTACATCTGTGTAAGAATAAAAGCTGGTCATGCTTCTCTATTTCAGTGTTGGATGGTACGTGTATTCTGCGTTGTGCAGTGTTTCTAAATATCCTGGAAGACAATATGTTCTTCCTTTTTCACCTGCCAAATTTTGATATTCCTACCTATTCCTTCACCATGCCTGAAGCATGAATCCTCCAGGAAATCAGCCCCGATTGCTCATTGGAGGGACAGATGCTGAAACTGAAGCTCAAGCACTTTGGCCACCTACTGCAAAGAGAGGACTCCTTGGAAAAGACCATGATGCTGGGAAAGAGTGAAGGAGAAGGGCATGGCAGAGGATGAGATGGTTACATCGCATAGTCAGTGCGATGGGCGTGGGTTGGGGCAGACTCCAGGAGGCAGTGCAGGACAGGGAGGCCTCGTGTGCTGCACTCCATGGGGTTGTGAAGAGTTGGATGTGACTGCGCGACTGAACAACATGCCTTTGCTCCACACTCAACTGCAAATGTTGACCCCTTTGCTTTTTCTTTGATTTGGAAGAAGCTTGTGTGCTCTCGGTGTGACTGTGATCCTGATTTCTGGGAAATGCATCTTCTCATTCTGTACGCATATCATTAGGTCTTCTCCTTCCTCATTCAGAATCACCTCATCATATCATGAAATCCTTCACACGAGAGTAGGGGTAAAGGGAGAACAGACCAGCTAGTCAGATGCCTCTGAATCAGTTCAATTAAGATCCTCGTTTATTAAACATTTTTTAAGTCTCAGTCGGGCTCAGGCTCCAGTTGTTGTTATGTGCAGTCAGAGTCTGGGTCAGTGTTCCTTTCTTGTATGAACAGACAGACATTTCCTTCGAAAGAGATTTGTGCAGAAACTCTCGGTGCTTCTTGCAGAACAATTGTCACCAGGACGAGTAGGGCCTCTCTTTCAATGGATGATACGTTGCTTACCTCCTTTACCTTTTAATATTCTCTCTCTCCGTTTGCCACTTTCTTCTCTCAACTCATCTCCCTCCAAATTCCCTTGTTGCCACCTTCCCCCCCTTTTTTATCTTTTTCGGTTCTTTACGATGGAATATAAAGAAATAAATTCCCCAATAAAGCTTCTTCCAAGAGAAAATCCCGTGTTTCCTCACAAAATGCTTGCAGCCATTGCAACCTATGCAACGGCAATCCAGTCCACTCTAAAAGGATATGTGGTTTGATAAAATGAATAAAGATAAATAATCTCAGGTTGCAACTGAATTGCACCTTGCAAAATAAGTTCCATTCTGCAGTGGATCCTTTCTCAAGATCACTGGGCTTTCTCTCAGCACCATAGATTCTGAAAGAAGGATTCGATCTGCTCGTCGCATTTCCAACATCCGGATGTCAATGTCAGAACTAAAGTAAACCAAGCTAACTTTTTAGAGACTCTGCATATTTTCGGACTGTCTGGAAAAGATTTTGTTCTGAATCCTTGGAACACTCATGGAGATGGGCTGTTTTTGTTTCTCTCAATGGATAGGTTTCGTTTAGGGAGGCTTGCTGGAAATGGAGACATTAACATTTGGCGGTCACCTTTAGAATCCAGCGAGACAAGTCTTCATGAGCAACCCCACTGTTGGTGGGTTTTTTAAACCGGAAAACAGTCATTCAAAGAAAAAGAGATTTGGTGGAGTCATGCTTTAAATTGCAGCTGTGAATCCATGCTGAGATTTAATTCTGGTCCTCAAATGAGAGCGAGACTGTCAGGATTGAAGTAGCTGTAAGAAACAGAATCAACCAACATGTAATAAACGAGGATCTTAACTGAATTGATTCAGAGGCATCTGATTCAACGAGATGATTCAAATGGAGCTGAGGATTGATGCAACCTGCGGATTAAGCGAGCTGCCTTTAGATCGAATGTCAAAGTCGAAACTTTGCCTTTTTGATTTGAGGAAGGAAAGACAAGTTTTTCAACAAGGAGCCTATGGATCCTTCTTCTGACTGTAAATTTCGTTTTACCAATGCTTTAAGTGGCAGCAATTGGTGCATTCACTCACAATACCTCCTTGGGTAAATAGTTCCACGTGATGCATTTTAGGGACCACTAAGCAACTTTATGCACCGTTAAATGCATAGAGCTTAAATGCATAAGGTAGCAGGGCTCATGGACTCTCTCCAGGTCTTTAGTGAAAGCACCTGTTGTCCCCAAAATGGGTTGTTAGCTTGGTGTCGAAGCCAAATTGGCGTCAAACACGAGGTGTGGATTTTGATTGCTTTTTACTGCAGCACTGCGACAGAGAGGACCTCAGCTCTTCAATCAGGCGGGCCCCGATCATCAGTTCTCAGTGATTTTTACGTGAAAATACACCCCCCATTGGCTGTCCCAACCCCTCCCATAACAGGTGCATTACGTGTAGCAATTATTGGGCTATCTATGTTCTAAGTTCTACAGAGTTATCAGCGAAGAGTTTACATCGCTGTGAGTCTCTAGGTTAGGATAGCAAACAAGGTGTTCCGAAACATTCCTCCCTTGGCCATCTGGTCTCTTATCTCCAGACCCTCCCTTCTTGCTTGTTCTAACAAGCAACCTAGTTATGCTGTGAGTTACATTCTCCAAGAGTCATGATTTCCTGACCATTCCATCAGACCATCACCACACTCACATTTCCAGGTACCTCACAACATGTACGCAGCAAAACTGCACTCCAGTAAAATCTGATGCAACGTTCTTTTCTCTTAATTTATTCTAATTGTGAAGCAGTTGGTAGGGTATACATTGCAAGCTTAAAGGATAGATTTTGTGGCTGGGTTTTTTTCCCCTTTTCTCCATTAAAAAAATTGCAAAGAAATTCAACCAATGCAGAAGAAGAAAAAACAATAGGTGTAAATCTGCACAAAACGATAAGGACTGGGGGAGACATGTCCAGCGGAACAGTAAGGGCTGCCTAAAGGCCAGAGCCTTTGAGTGCGCGGCTTCAAATCTCAGCTCAGATCTGGCTTTCATCGAAGTGCACAGGCCATTCACCTTCACAGCGCACAACTATGAGTCTTGATGAGGTGTGCTCCCTGTATGCACAAGGTGGGCGGATGGAGCCCCCTCTGAGACTGCAGGTGGTGACCGAGAAGTGATTACGGCTGCGCTGGAACTCCCTCTGGTCACCATAAGGCTGACCTCCGGAACCACACACATGATTGATGTTCTTCTTGGTGCCATGGATGAAGGAATTTTTCACTTTGCAGTCTGGTCTGGTCATTCCCCGTCTTTCCATCATGGCATCACAGTACCGGCTTCCATGATTGCTTTGTGGGTTATCCACATGCTGTCTCAGGAAGTTTCCATAACTAGGGGCATAGGTGCCTGGTAACAGCACCACAGCCAGGACTGAGAAAAGTACGCATTCAAATCCTTTAAAAGGCATTCTCGTGTTTGCTGTGCAAACGAGACACCTAAAAAAGAAGAGAAAATAGATCAACACTTTGATGGACGTCCAGAGGCGCTGCTCTGTTTGGAAGAGCTGGGAAGTAAAATAAAGTTGTCCTCATTGGCATCTTTAGTGGAAATATGTCAGGAGTTCACTTCATTACTTCTCATGTGACAACGGACTTCTAGATTATATTGCGACTGCTGATATTTAATAACATTTGATCACTGGTTTGAAGCTTCTGATCACTGGTAATTTCTGGATTGTGGAGTCCTCCGGGGTCTTTGAGCTTGTTTATTTCCTGGCTGGTGCTTCAAGACCCAAGTAGGTAATCTAGCCGAGTCATGAAACATCGGCCAAGAAATTATGAAGCTCAAAGACCACTAAGAAATCCACAGGTCAACCTTGAATTACATAAAGTCTCTTTGATTGTAATATCCAGATTTTGTTTTTCTATTAAGCTTCTCTAAAGACCTACGTTTTCTGTTCATGGAACACAGCCACTTAAGTCAATGTGGCATAGTGATAATATAACTGCGGGCATTTCCCAAAATAAGGAGAAAATGAAGGAGAAGGAGGAGAGCAAAGCCATTTCTTTTCTTACTCCAGGACCCAGCCTCCCAGGCCTGCCACGATGCCAATTGCTTCTATATCTGTAGAAGGTGGAAACGGAGTTTGGATTAAGTTGGGCAGGAGGAGATTGAAGACCAAACATCATCTGGAGATCCCCTTAGGATGATCCATCATCCGAGGGGGGGGTAAACTTCATCCACATATTATATTCTCCAGTATTTTCCCTCTTTTTCTCTGATGCCTCCCACCTTCTCGATAAGGAAATCTAACTGTGAAGGTAACAGAAGAGGCATCTGCTTCTTTATTCACAATTTTTCTCTTTTTGCTGGCTTAAGGCTGGTTTATGCTTCTCTGCAACTGTGCGTATGCGAATGTGGGCATCTGCCATTGGGAGACGCTTGCCCAGCTGTCCCATTCATACTACTGTGAACATGAACCCTCCAGCCAGATCAACCAAGCTGCCTTCCACCCATCTCCCAGCCGGAATCAACCAGGATGTGCACCTCCACCCAACACGCAGTCGAGATTTGGGAGGTATGCATATTCATCTATCTGTGACTATCTGCAATCTCCGCTTACCCAAAAAACCCTGCACTATGTAGGGATACATCAACACCTACGTGCAGTTGCGGAGAACTGCCTTTAGTCACCCTGGAACTTCAGTCACCGTGGAACAACCAGGTGGCAACAGGGAGCAGGACGAGGAGGAGGTGGCAAACAGCGGTTTTTAAGATCCTGGTAATCTGCCAATCCTGGTTGATCCTACCTAATGTCACCAGTGACTGAATATGAGTCTATATGCTATAAACCTCTGTACTTGTGCTCACCCTTAAGCAATTATTAGCTATGTTTTATGATGTTAGGCTATTTGTGCAAAGCAACCGGAACTGGAGTGTCATTAGCTTGATTCTAACTGACATAGTTTAGTCCCACACCCCTTTTGAAAACACACTGAGTTTCTTCTACGCAGAAAAGAAGACGCAGTGAATGACTTCTTACGCTGAGTTGAATTTCAAATCCTTCCACTACCCGCTCATTCACCAAACTTCCTCTTTAAGAACAGCGAATGTTTGGCTACAATTAGTCCTCATCGGCAACTCCGTTTCTAAGTGACACACTTTTCATAGTTGCCACTTGCAACTTCTTGCCAGCTTCCCCATCAGCTCTGCATGCTGGAAGCGGGGCGCGAAGGTTGCAAATGGCAATCGTGACTGTGGGACACCATGACCGTTGTAAGTGCATGCCAGTTGCCAAGCACCACAGTCATGATCACGGAACCGCAGGAATTCTGTCGTGGCTGCAAGTCTGAGGATCACTTATAAGCGCAATGGCATTCAAAAGAGTATTATGGGAATTAAAAATAGCTTCTAGCAGCAGAAAGAATGGATGACATTTCAGGGAGATTTAGCCTCCTACGGTCAAAAGGAAAATGGCTCTGACACTTGATGATCACATGAACTTTTCTGGAACTCTGTCCACATCATTAAGAATATGGCACGTGCATACTACATGATATGGGATGTATAATTTCATAGTACAGTCTACCTTGACTGATTTCAAAAAGGCTAAACAAGGCTGTTAGACTTGGACGGGAGACACCGCAAAATAGTATATAGGCTACACTGAGACATGAATTGCATTTGTGTATCCGCTACTTGTCTGGCCCTCTCACTCTCCATCCATCCTGGCAAAATCAGGGGCAAACCACAACTGCCCAAGAAAACAAAACAAACTCTTTTGTGGTATTCATGGAGTCACCAGGAACTGAGATCAACTCAACATACCCGATCAAGGTGCAAAACAATTTGTGTGCGGTGTCACATGCTTCTTTGTTGCTGTTTTGCTTCAGGAGCCTAACCGCTACCCCTCCAAAGTCATCAGTCGTTTTTCTCCCTTTGAAAGGCGGTTGAATGGTTCTGTCATTGGATTTTGAGCTTAACGCATTATGGAAACAATTTCTAAGGTGTGCTTAACCCTTTACCATCATCCGAATTCTGCCAGCAAAACATTTCTGTTCCTCTTTTGCTTTCTTCATCTGTTGGTTCCTTGGATGATTCTGCATAGCCAGCAACCAAACTGTCCTGAAATTCAATCATTGGTGGGCTGGTGGTTGATGACATTGCTCATCAGCCTTCTGACTACTAACATCTGCTGAACGTGAAGAAGCCTTGATAGTTAGAAGCACCTAGAATGGGGAGGATAACCTTGATACAGGAGAAATACATTGTACTCAGATGGGGAAAACGGTCAGCTTAGGAGGACTAAGAAACTATATACAGTAATCTGCTTGCTGAGCAATAAGAGAGAATGTTATAAGGATATAGTTTTGTATTATAGTTTTGTATCACCATGTTCTCTCTGATTCTTTAAAAATGAAATAATGATTACAAGAACCGTCTCATTTTGAGATGGGAGGTCCCCAACGTAAATAATTTTCTTGATTGTACATGCAGAAACTGAGGGTGGTGCTCATAATTTTATTCTGTTTCTTTCCACTCAAGACTATCTATGATTTAGAACTTGAAAGATTTACTTGTATTATTATGATTTATTATCATTCCTGTTTGTTTGGTTTGCTTCCTATATGTTATACTCTTCCCGATATAGGCTTTTAAAAATAATTTGTCCTGATTTTCTACTTCTTTTCTACTTTTTGAATGTGATACGTTTAAAATATGTTTTAATTGGTTTTACACAGTCCAGAGGACTTTTGTTTGGGGACGGTATAAATATACAGTTAATAAGCAAGCAAATAAATAAATAATATTGCATAGCCATTCCTCAATTGATATGAAGAAGGAATAGAACTAAGATAAAACCTATATGAAGAACAAGTTATTTCTTAAATACAAAAAATCAGCAACTTCTCCCCCTTCCTTTATACATTTATATTTAACTTCTTATAATTACAAATGCCCATTTTCTTCTTTTCTGCAACTTGACAGACACCAGGTTCCCCTGTTCTTAAATGAGGTCAGCATTTAGCTAAACTGACCAGAAGAAATTGAATTTCCCTTCTTCTCTGTGATAAGATCTTAGGTATTAGGCCTTCCTTCCTTCCTTGCTTTCTCAGCACATACCTTGATGGGGTACTTGCAATAGAAAAACTGAAAAATGGATGACCCTCTCTTGAAAAATGTGCTGCCATTTATTTTAAAGTATATAAGGTAGCTAAAAGAACAGTGTTCTTTGTACTTGCAGGATGGGCAATTACAATCTTTGATCCATCTTTGAGAATGCAGATTATGACCTGGAATTTCTCTAAACTATATTGGAATCACATCAACCCCTTCACTTTGGAGTTGTCTAGCACCCCTTTCATACTACATACTTTGAGGATGCTTCTCTTGGTGCCACAGAAGTAGGTGCAGAGCTGTACACATTATTGTTCCTATGTGCCTTATAATTAAAAAATGCCATTATTTTCATTATGTTTCACTGTGAAGCATACTAACATCAATCTTGGAATTATTATAGTACTGAATTAGAAACTGATGGGACCTGTGTGCTTCTCACCTTTAGGGCTATCTGCAACCTCTCGTGTTCCCCATGCATCCAAGAATGTGGATGAAGGTATCCATCTTGGCCCTCCTCTACTTTGCTTCCAGAGTGACTACCTGAACACAGGATTCATTTTGCCTTATGAGGCAGTCCAAGAAAGAAAAAGTTGCATATCGTTGGTTCAAAGAAGGGATATTCTGAGCCACCAATGTTATTGAGGCTTTGGGAAAAACTAAAGTCAATTCCATTTACATTTTACTAACAGAAAAGACTATCTGTAGCTCAGGGTTGAACTGTGGAGTCCTAGGTATTCTCTGAGTTTGGTTGTTTGCTTGCTGTGGTGGAATCTCTAGCTAAAGTATAGGAGGGAATAAAGAGGCTATCTAGCTTGGAATCTCTTCATGGGAGAAAGTGACAAAGGCCAGATTCTGGAAGCCTTTATCTGCCTGTTCCCAAGAGAATACAGTTAGTTTAGCAAGATTCTTGGAAATAGAAGAATAACAATAAAGACACTATGGCTACTCACAGCGTTGTTCTGATTCCTTGTACCAGACACTTGAAGATGTTTTGTTAACCAACTGGGTAAGATCTTCAATGCTAGAAAGGAGCAGGGTTTGCTCTGTTTATATACAGTAACTTGCCTGTCAGCGTTGGTAGGAGTGTTGTTTTCTCTTTGATGATTCCTCAATTACTTAATGATTCCTCAATTAGTTATCGTTCACTGCTTATTTGTCTAGGGTTAATCCTGGTATTGATCCTTGCTTATCTGGGTGTTGATTCCTGGCAAGGAGGTGTTCTGGTCTTTTTCTTTCCCTTTTATCTGTTTAAGTGTCTCTTTTGAATGATGTGTAAATATTTTTCATCTCTATGCACACCATTTCAACAAGAGTCAAAAAAACATTTACACCATCTAATAAAAGTTGAAAAAATAATATTTATATCACATATTTACACACTATTCACCAAGAGTAAAAAAAATGTTAACTATGTTAAGAAAAAGCAAATTCAGCTCTTGATTTAAAGGTTGTAGATACACTGTAATGGCTTTGCTATAGACATAAGAAAGAAATAATGTTATATAGATGGATACTTATGGTTTGTTCTAATAGGAGGGAGGGAGGGGGGGAGGAAGGAAGGAAGAAAGGAAGGAGAGGGGGTAGGGGAGGGAGAGGGAAGGATAAGGAAGGATGTCAAAAGTATATTTTACATCTTGTTTAAACTTTTTTGGGAGATTGATTCATGGACAAAACTTTAAAAAGTTTTACAAGAACCCCATAAAATAATTTAGTGTCATTATTCCATATTGGAGGCCAGAAAAAAAGAATGGAATATGCAAAGCATTTGTAAGTTCATAGCTAAGATGTAATTTAAATTCAAAAGGGTTTTTTTTATCACAAGGTACACTTGGAACATTAGATTTGTCCCTAAAACTCCAGGGATTGGTTGGGGGTGAGGTGGAAAGAACTAACAGGAATAAAAAGGAATCTATTTGGTTCTATCCCTTAGTGAGATTAAAATATTCATTCTTCAACTGTTCCACGCTGTGCGATAAAGACATTGATGATTTGGCTGATGACACAAATATGTGCCTTTCATCTGTGTCGGCTGACATGCTATGATATGGACAAAGATAGCTTGCATTACAAGCTGGGCAGCCTTTGAAAATGATCCAGAAAATCCAGGTGGTCCAACAGGGCAGCTAGACCACGAACAAACAGCTCAAATCTGTCTATTAAATCTATAAATTCTTTATCTAAAGAACTTAAGGCCAGGACTACTGTAGAGGTCTATCGATGTATCTACCAGGTCTCTACAGTCTTCACTTGGAGACCATTTCCAAGCATCCAGACATGCAGTACAAAGCAGAGGATCCCTTGATACAAGTCCACTTCAGTAGTAGCACCCATATTCAAAATGCCCATCCTGGGCACCTACATAAAGTAAAAATTCTAATCGATGTATAAATTCTCCCAGGGAAGACTTTATCATTTTTCAAAACATTTTGGTGTTGTAAAATGCCATGTTTCTGCAAATGGTACCGAGATTATTAGCTGTACTTCTTAACACTCCTTATTTTTTCCAAGTTATGCTGTTCTCTGCATAAGCCTTTATTAGTGAACTTCTGTTGCTTTTATATTCCAGGAATGCGAGGAGAAGATGCTCAGCTCCCTGAGAAGACAGGATCATATCAGCCTGTGATGAAGACACTTGAAATATGAGAAAGAGGTGTAGATGTGTGTCTCAAAGGCGCTTTCTCAAAAGACCAGTGGATTTTCTTGAATGTTCTTGAAGACATTTCACTTCCAATCCAAAACCTGCTTCAGTTCAGCTTCTTGGATGAGAAGTGAAACGTCTTCAAGAAAAATCAAGAAAGTTCACTTGCCTTTTGAGAAAGCACCTTTGAGATAACCATGACCTGGATGACTGAGAATAGATCTTCATAGATCTGTGGATAGGCGCCATTACCACTAGGAGGTGTTATTTATTCAGGAAATTCACATTTGTAAATGTGGTGGTGGATATTTCCAATATGTCACTAACAGGAGATGCTACTTGAAATTTGGAAGCTGACGTGCACTATTAGGACGTCTTCAGCATCTGATATTTAATATCATCTATTTTCTCCTTCTCCTTTTCTTAGACCTCTTCAAATAAGCTAGGGAATCGTGGATTCCTCTCCTCATTCCCCATATTAACCTTCAGGACAACCCTGTGAAATAGGACTAGTTTGAGAGAGAAATACAGTAACTTGTTAAAAAAAATGGAGCTTCCTGTAAAAGACACTGTAATACTTTCATGAAAAGAGAGCATAAGGTATTTCCAAAAATTCCCTGTAATCATTAAAGAAATATAACCCTGATTTAAAATTACCCATTGTTCCAGCGCTGCTTCTCCGATCATTATGCCATCATTCTTGTGTAGGACAGTTGTCTCTATTGCATGTGTCTCTATTGTTTCCCGTCTTCTGGCATTAAATTCAGTTAGAAAAACTGACTCGCTGTTAGCCACGTGAGTAGAACTGACTTAAATGACTACAATTTGGTTAGGTCCAACTTACATCCATAAACTAAAGGAGCATGCCCATCAGCTCATAAAAGCAAAAGTAGAGAAGATACATCAAAATTCAGTTCAAAGAGATGGCTCAAACAAATGTCTCCAAATGAAGTATTTTGATGGGCTCAGCTTTGTTCTTATAATGCGAGTCAAAAGGAGTGTGACACAATGACAGTCATATGCAGTGGCTGCCATCTTGAATGTTCTGACCTACCTTACAGATGTCCATGCCATATCCTAAGGACTAGGAAGAGTGTTGGGAAGGAGACAGCCTACCCTGTACCTTTTCTGTTTAGGGGGTCCTTTCTTTATTTTATTTTCTTTCTTCTAAATTCATTGGCTAACCCGGGGATATCTCATATGGATTCATTACTTCTTCTGTAACCAAATGTTTTCTTGACTTGGATATTCTTTTGATTTGATTTCTCTCTAAATGAGAATCCTGCAGGTGGGATGAGATAACTGAAAGCAGACACTCTGGAGGTCTTCTGCTTCCAGTAACAGGCAGCATAAGAGATGATATCCACCCAACCTCTCTTTTCCTCCCTGAGGCTCTCAAGGGGGGCAGAAACCCTCTTCTGTTCCTTTGACGAAGCAGATTAGAGATCCAAAACTAAGATGGCTAAGAGGTCTTTGAACTGTCATGCTTCTGGGCCAGCTCCTGCCTAAATAACAGCACTTCAACCCTTTCAGAGAAGAATCCCCTCTGCAGAAGGAAGTAAGGGGTGCTAGACAACAAAAAGCAAAACTATCAATTTCTCTTAGGATTATTTTGCATTTGCTTCAGCTCTTTCACATCCAGGTGTTGGCAACAACACAAAATCTGCAGAAACATTGAATGGAGATACAAACATTAATGTGGCTCGTGGATTCCATCGAAGGCTGAGAACAGTTGTAGATTTGGAAGCAACAAAGTCAGCAATTTTTTTAATGAAAATTCTGACTTTTTTAAAAAAAATCTAACTCTTAAATTGTTGTGATTTTGTGTATTATGTATCTCCTTTTATTTTGTGGTGGATTCAGTCTAAAGAAAGAGCACAACACTGAGGAGGAGAAGAACCATATTTATTGCAATGATCAGTCAATCGGTACCTGCTTTACAAGAAGGAGGGACCCCGAACCATGGAAAAACAAAAATATGTGTGGACGTTGAGGACTATAGGGTGGGACATTCTAGGGATTTGATTTCCTGGCTAGTACGAGGCAAGTTCTTGTCGGTACACCTGGAGGGAGTTTTGTTAGGCAAAATGGGCCTCTCAGAAGGGCAGCAGAGCTGGGAAGCTTATTGAAGATGGAAAATTGAGACAATAATTGGAGGCTTGCCCTTCTTGGAGATGGAACGGAATGGTTTCTCTGCATTGCAATTCCCTGTGAGGTCTGTCCTTAGGCCACTTCACTTCTACAAAATTGTAAAAGAAAAAGTTAAGAAATCTCTATAAAATGATGCTCTTGATAAGCTTGAACAGAACGAACTAACTGTATACACAGATCAGAGTACTCTAACCTAGTATAGATTAAAAAGAAAGGATCAGCCAATTCAGTGAAATCACAGCACTCTTATTGGAAGAGGGCCAGTCCAGTTTTTTTTGTGGGGTGGGGGAAGAGAAACACATACTATCCCATGACATAGTAAGTTTCAGTTCTGATTTGGGGCATAACATGTTCTAGAATAAAAGAGGCACCAGAAAGTATTTGCTGGTCAGTACCTTCCACGGTTGGCTTCCCAACCTTCCGAACCTTCCCAAGCCTTACAAGAAACTCAGTGTACATCTTCTTTGCAGGTAAGTAAGATGTGGTCATTTTTTCTCTTTCTAAATCTATTCTTGACTTCTTCAGATTGTGGATAGTGTTAACTATCTTTTTATGGCCTGCAAATATTAAATGCAGTTTCAGAAGTGATTTTTTTTAAAAAAAGCTGTCTGAAATTCTTCTGCTCTTCTAAAAAAGAAGAGCTTTGGAAGGTCCTGATTCGCTTTTGATGAGTTGATTCATTTTGCATGGCCGTTTCCTCTCTTGTCGCTTTCAGCACTTTCAGAGCTCAATATCACCAGATATTATTGGTGATACCAAATTATTTTTTGACCAGTTATTTTGACACTGTAATGATCGAAAAGGCACTCTAAGCAGCCACAGCATCTCTCGCTTTTTTAGTCAAACTGAAACTGAGAATGGCTTGCTTGCTTGCTTGTTTATGTGCCATCAAGTTATTGTGAGCACCTCCATGATGACTGATCTCCCGATATGAGGATTACTTAATATTTTACAACAACTGATTATGTGCCATCCAATAATTTTCAACTGACCATGCAGATTTTCTCCATGATTTACTCCCAACTACTTAATCACTAGTAAATCAGTGTTTAATTTTATTATTGTAATAATCTGAAAGATAAAAACATGGAAATTATAGTTATGTTAATTCCTAATATAACTTCTTTTTAATGTTAAAGGGAATTTAATTTTAGTTTACAAAAATAAAAGGGTTTTAAAAATATCATAAACTACCCAAGCTAGTTGTTATCAAATTGAAAAGGACCCACTACGTTACTCACATACTTCATTGTCAGAAGTATATAATATGACCACATTTATTCTTCTAATCTAACCTATAGAATCTCTATATTATTTCAAACCTTAAGCTATATTGTTCTATTTCCTCTTTGATACTAATTTTAAGTCTCAACATTATATGAAGTGAAGTTCAGAAATTAAATCGGGGTGAGCCTTGGAAGAGTGTATGCTAGATTTGGAAGTTGAAAAAAAAGAAAACAGTAACAAATTGCTTCCATATTATTGTCAAGAAACCTATTAAGTGTTTAAGAAGTCATCCTGCATGGAGCTATGATATTTACTATTAGTTAGTTTCCTTTATTTTATTTTATTTTTGTAATTTTTTTCAGTAACAACTAGTAAATAACTACAGTGAGTAAAAGGAAATATAGGAGAAAATGCATTGAAGCTGTGATGCTTAGAATATTTTCTAGCTCTATGTGGGATTTTTTCTCAAAGGCGGGAAACTAAGTCTTTAAAGTTTGATAGAGCCTATTGGAGTTGGATGGTCAATAAATGTAAATAAATAATAGTATCATATAAATATTGTAACTCATACCTTTTACCACCCTGTTAATCATATAAACCTCCACTGGACCAAAGCTCACCTATCTTTGCTGCCCTCTAAGGCTAGAAATACATGAAATCAAGAAGACTTTATCAGAGACTCCCAATATTTGTACATGGTCAGTGAATATCTCTTATAAACCAGACATCTAAGAAATCAAAAGGGCAAATCTATATTATCTATCCAAATATCCCAAATTGAACCATTCCAACATTCCTTGTTTCATTGTCTATTGCAGAGACAATAATGCCTTTCAAAGAATCCAGCCATGTTCTGCTCCTCCTCCTAACAACTGTATTCATCCTGGGATCCTTTGCCATTAACTATGAGGACTTTCTCATGAAACATTATGACTACCCGAGGAGTATCGTTGGAAACCACTACTGCAATACCATGATGCAAAGACGGGGGATGACCAGACCCAGATGCAAGCAAGTCAATACTTTTATACATGATACCAAAGCTAACATCATTGCTGTGTGTGCTCAAAAAGGAGTGCCTTATGGACATGACCTGCGCCATAGCTTGAAGGCCTTTCGGGTCACCACCTGCACTATGAGAGGTTCCAACCCTCGGGCACCTTGTGACTACAGAGAAAATGTTTCACCCAGAAGGATAATCATTGCATGCTTGGATGGAAAGCCTGTATTCTATGAGGAAGGTAATATTGCAGTGGTGCATGAAAATGAAAGATCTGATTAGTGTTGGGTCATCATATCTTCTGTCAACTCCTCTGTACAAAATTAATCTTTGATTCCTAATTGTATGATACATTTTCTCTGGTCTCTGACTTATAGTCACTTCAGTCTTTTAAGCCTCTTGAGGTTTTTGTGTGACTTGGATTTCTTTGTCCATGTAATGTGAATAAAGCAACCAATCACAAATGGAGTTTCATTGAGTGTCTGTTTGCCCATCATTATTCAATAAAGAACAACAGAGCATCTCAGATGGTTTTGCTTTTTACAAAGCAAGGACAATCAGATTAGCGTACATTCAACTGTCTATAGCTTTTGCTCACACCAATCTGTTCCCAGTTCAGGTCCCTTTATATGTAAATGCTTGGATTGTGGGGCTTGCCTTTATTTAAAAAATAAAGTTATGGTTCTGAAACAATACTTCAATGGCTGCAAAATTTAATTTAATTTAATAAAAACAGGGATACTGTTATTTTGATTTCAATCCCACCTCTCCATAATCAGTAGTTTCCTCCCTTTTCAACTGCTATCTTCTGAAACTCTCCCATTTTTTAGGTTTCAGAGAAAAAGTTACTTTTGTAATCTAGAGGCTTCTAAATCATGGCATCTGGACTTAACTTTCTGAGGTTAATGCGAGCTTTTGGTCTTATTTCAAGACCTTCATCAGTCTTGGGGTGACTGGAGAAAGATAAAAGTCAATAGGTGTAAAATAACTCATCCCCCAAAACTCTTTCTCTTCAGTCAGCCTCAATCCAAAAGCTTTCATGCTTTCAGTTTGGGGGGTTGAATGATTAGAGTCAAGGAAAACTGTGAAAAGGACTCACCCGCTTCTCATTTCAGCAAGTATGACAACTAAAACTATTATTTTTTTATTTTATTTTATTTTTATTTTATTTATTTGATTTCTATGCCACTGAAATCCAGAGACTCTCGGCGGCTAAAAAAAACAACCCTTAAAACATAAAAAAAAATTAAAATAAAGAAAACAATAAAATAAAAAACCAGGTGGACTAGAGAAGTAGGCTAAAAATATTTCATATATAAAAAGCGGGGGTGAGGATGGCTAGTGATCAAATATAAAAATCATTTTACATCAAAATAAAAATTATTTTGCAATTATTTCCTGAGTAACAGGATTACTACATTTCCTTTTGTAATGTTCAGATCAGTATTTTGTCTACCTATATGTTTTCATATATATCCCATCAACATTTCTGAATAGTGTATATAAAATCACTTTTAGGTGCAACCATCTTTCATATTGAAGCCATTTTTACTTAGCAAGTCCTCCGGGAATCTAGCCATTTTCTTCCAATGATTTCTTCAATGAAAAGTCTCTCATGATGCCTTATGAGTGTGGATAGCAGTTAAGAAGCCAGGTTGGAGCAGGGATCGGCTCCTGAAAGATCCCAAGCCCTTTTTATCCACTTCCATTTTTAATCTGAGCAGGACTGAAACGTTTCATATGAGCTGATATTATTTAATGTCAAATAATCTTAACTTTGATCTTAAGTTCAGGCACTCTCCATTGTGTTATCACTGGAGAATATTTTCAAGATGATTTCAAGTGAGAATTTGAAAAGGCAAACTTGTTTAGTCACCCAGGTGTTCAGGAAGAAGAACAATCTCAAATGGGAAGTGAAGGTTTCTTTCCAAAATACCTTTACCAGTGGTCGTCTCTTTTTTCACTTGTTAGAGATTAGAATGCTTTTGTTCTTCATCTGCTTTGGGCTGCTGCTGATTTCTTGCCAAGGTCTGCAGCCATGTGATGAGACCGATTCTTCAAACAGGCCTATTTCATTTGTTTGAAAAAAGAAAAGAAATATGAAGACGTTACCTCAACTTCACTACTATATATCTGAACAGAAAGTAAATTCATCCAGTCATTCTTTGTTATTGCTGTTCAGTCGCGCAGTCGTGTCCGACTCTTCGCAACCCCACGGACTGCACTACACCAGGCCCCCCTGTCTTGCACTGCCTCCTGGAGTCTTCCCAAGCTCATACCCATCACACTGATGATGCTACCTATCCATCTCATCCTCTGCCGTCCCCTTCTCCTCTTCCCTTCAATCCTTCCCAGCATCACAGTCTTTTCTAATGAG
>JANHZU010009708.1:13499-27205 GCA_032468055.1 Acrochordus granulatus | reverse complement strand
TCCTTCCTTCCTTCCTTCCTTCCTTCCTTCCTTCCTTCCTTCCTTCCTTCCTTCCTTCCTTCCTTCCTCCCCTTCCCTTCCCTCCCCTTCCCTTCCCTTCCCTTCCCTTCCCCTTCTTCTGAAGGAGAGGTAGACATAGCATGGCTTGCTATGAATGAGTGTGCACAAGATTAATCCCTGTCCATCTATCAGGAAGACTGATGCCTTTGTATTGTTTTCTCATAATGGCTCTGTTTTCATCCAAAGGAGTTGTCTTTGCGATGTGCATTTTATAGCTACACAACCTTCCAAGGTTACTTCATTTATGGCGGATAATAATTTGCCACTTCTGTCATTGTGGCTTGGGCTTTTTATCCAGCCAATTGTCACTGATGTCCAGAGGGATCAGGAGATTTGAAATAGAAAGTGGATAGTCTATACAGGGGTGAGGAATTGCTAATACAGCTGAATCCAAAGGGCTTTTAAGCTATGTTTTGAATGCCTGTGTAGGATCTTCATTTTTCAAAATGCCTTCCATTGCCTTACCAAACCTTGTGTGATCAAAATGCTGTGGGCTTTTTCTCTTAGTCTTTTTCTCTCTCTCTCAGGATCTAAAAAATAAAGATGCAAACATCCTGTTTCTAAGATTTCATAAGAACCCATAATAATAATAACCCAGCTATCGCAGTTTAATGACATTTTCAGCTCTTAGAAAAGAAAATCTGCATCTTTTATTCTTCTGACAAGTTCTATTAAGCTAGATTATCTGTATGTATTTAATTTCACAAAACCTCTCCCAGTCTATACTAGACTAGTATCAAAGATACCTTAACTCACTTTTGGTTCACTTGTATGAGTTTAATTTTACTTGGTCCAAATGAGTAATTTGGAACTTGTTCTGAGCTAAAACATCCAAAATCCTACCTTAATGTAGCATGTAAATTACACCCAGTGATTTTTTTTTTGCCTTCAATCAGGCTTTACTCTTGGTGTCTTCATGGTGGAGTCCCTCCCTGCAGTTTTCTTGGCAAGATTTTTGGAAGTGGTTTGCCCTTGCCTCTTTCCTGGGGCTGAGAGAGAGGGACTGGCCCAAGGTCACCCAGCTGGCAGTGGGACTAGAACTCACCACCTCCACTGCTCTAGCCTGGTGCCTTAATCACTACACAAGTTGTCTCTCACACTCAGCAATACACAGTAATTTGGGGGAATGATGTTTCTGAGAAGCAACGGAAGACATGGCCATATGAATTTTCTAGTCATGTTCTGAAAAGACAGGAAGAAGAAAGGGAAGATAGGAAGAAAGGTGGAAGGGAGGGAGGGGGGAGGAAGGAAGATTCTGCAGAAAATCTGGTGGTCTTTGAAGGTCCTGGAAATAAACTTGTATGCTGATGCTGAACTCTCTCTCTCTCAGACAAAATCTCATGAGATTATCAATTCTCAGGCAATTGTTGTACACGCCAGGAATGGTTGGGGTAGTCAATTTCTCTTTAGATCATAATTACTTTTGGGAAAAATAATGTGATAGTCACAAATCTAAGGATTCAATGGTGGTCAAGATCTTCTTTTGCAGATAAGGAGACCGATGACGAAGCAATGATTTCAAAAACGAAGGGACTCCTGACCAAGATATCTCAGCAAACAAGTTCCCACATCTACTCTGCACCCGACAAAAGCTTTCAACAATCCATCACAGGTTATTTTACAACGCAACAGAAGGTAAATGGTTATTAGTTGTTCTGCTTCATCGTAGCTCTAATTTGACATATTTTCCTTTGCTCAATCCACATTCCATTAGGCACTCAGCTTGAGCTTCCAATCACAAATCACCAACAAATCACAGTTAAAACTTGTCATCCAAGTTCTCAAAATATCGTCAAGTACTCATTAAATGGAACAAGTAGTTAAAAAAAAACACCCTCTCCCGAACGATGAAGCCATCTTTTTAGAATGGTTTAGGCTGAAAACTGTTGGTGATGGCAAAGGTGACCTCACCCCTTTGGACCTCTCTTGAGTTATCCATGTGGCTGAGTTCCATAGAGAATCATTTATCAACATCTTGAAGGCCTTTATTTTGTCAGCCTTACTGAAGGTTAATGGAATTTCAGGAGATAGGGACTACGTGGGTTTCTCTGTCACAATTTACAACCCGTTCAAAATGTCTTCCTTGTGGATGAAGAAGCCAAAGGCCTGACCCAGTGGATAAAGCAGGAAAAACAAGACTGAACATTAGAACTGAGCGCCCGGGGTAATTGTGAGTAAGTGTTTGGGATAGTGCTGTGAATGAAACGTGATGCAGTAGAGCAGTGCAAACACGGTATGTTTAATTGTTTGGATATTTTCTCTAGGAAAAAGGCCATGGGGCCTTCTTTCGAGATTAAGTAGAGACACAGCTGCGGCGTCACTCTGTGAGTGAGATGGTTGGTCTCTAAATCCGATAAACAAATATAAATCGTTATCACTTCTGTATCTGTCAGTCATTCCGACCAAATAAACATGTACTCATTAACGTCTGGAAGGAAATTGCTCATGCAGCATTCAGTTCAATTCGAATTTATTACAGCCCTAAAGCCAGGTACAAACAAAATATTGAATAAAAATGCACACGCACAGAGTATTGTGCAAAAGTCTTGAGCAGAATTTTAAGGACCACCCATAATCATTTTTTTGCTCTGTGTTCAGAGTCAACAGAAAATACAGGAAATATGTACACAAAATCTAAATAAGCCCAATTTTCAGAACAAAATGGCTTCTTCTGGCAAAAGTCATGATTAAACAGTCAGTGCTAAATACTTGCCCCTTTAGCCTATGGAAGCTGTTTTTTCTGCTTCTTCCTGTTTTTGAACACTGCAAACACATTTCCTGTATTTTCTGGCTGTGTTCTAATAAAGAGACCGCGACATAATCATATATGGTCATTACGCCACCGCTGAAACAACAAATCTAATGCTGGCCTCAGACTTTTGCAAAGTACTGCAGATACATATACACACACTGCATATATGTGTCTGTGTATATGTATGTAGGTGTGTGTGTGTGTGGGGTGTATGTGCATGGGTATGTAGAAGAAAATTAAATTGAATTAATGCAGTATGTTGTTCTTTCACTGGAATCGCCCCACTCATATTACTGCAGATAAGAAATTTCCTTCCTTATTCTCTCTACAGATCCTGACTAAAATTAAATTTAATTAAATTAAAATTTTTAATTTAAAAATTAAATCTTCTTTCTTGGGAGGAGCCATCTTTAGAACTTGTTCCTTATCACGTCTCTGTGGATGCGTCTACCTATATCTATCAAAACCAGAGAAAAGGGGTCTCCAAACTAGAAGAGGCCTCCAAGCTTGCAGACTTAAAAAGAAGCACGAGGCAGACCCTAAATGAAAATGTCTCAATATGCGTACAAGAAGTCCTCGACTTATGACCAGTCACTTAGCGATTGTTTGAAATTATGAAGAACCTCCTTAGGAGTACTTATGACCCAGTTCTGAAATTATGACGGTTACACACCCGCCCCCACCGATGTTCATGCAATCATCAGCCCCCCACCCCGATGTTCATGCAATCTCACTTTGGGCACTTGGCAACATAGCGACATTTACAGCCATTTGCAGCATCCCACAGTTACGTGACCACATTTTATGACAGTATTGCCAAAAAGCAGAAATTGCTTTTCAGCAAAACTGCAGCATAGCAAACGATGGGTTTGCTTAATGACCGTGGTGCTTGTTTGACGACCATATCACTCATTCAATGGCAACTGCATGTCCAACACAAAAAAGCTTATAAAATTGGATCGGCCATGTGCTCAATCCAATTTTCGACCATCACGACCTATGGCTGTAATGGGCAGGCTCCATTATGACTGCATGTTGAGGACGACTTGGAAGCATTCTACATATTCAGAATAAAGAATGCGTGTCGGTATCCTGTATTCCGTCACATAGCAGAAATCAACCTAGAAACAGAGTCCATACATAATTCTGTGGCTGCCGCTGGAGTCAGCAGGCAAAAATTGCCCGAAGGGGACAACCCGAGGGCAGAGGGTTGATTTAACTGGGTAGTTGGACCAAGCAGGTGCGTGATGTGAGGTGTGAGTGCTGAAAGATGCTCTGAAATGGACAAAAACCTCCAGGAAGATGATTGGATACTTGGACAGAGGCTTTCTGGCCTGTCTGCTTCCGACTTTCTCCAGACAGGCTCCATCAACCGCCAAAATCAGCGGGGTTCCTGCCCCCTTGGCTTTAAGGTCCAGCTCCAGGTGCACAATTTCCTGCAAGACACCCCAGTGAGGACCAATCATTTTAATAAGTCACGGTTGGGGGGTGTCCAAACCAACCACCCCAAAACACCCTCCCTGGCCACCACTGTAAATTAAAGCTTTGATAGAGATTCTTCCCTTCCAGTCACCAGCTCCCTTGAAAGTTGGCCCAAGTTTGGGGGTTAATAAAATTCCAGCAAACAAATGTTTAAGGTGGAAATGGAAACTCTCCGAAGGCTTAAAATCAGCCAGGCTTGCAACGGGAAGGGAGCAAGAGCCTGTGGAGCGTGACGGGGCAGGATGCTTTCAAGGCGGCGCCGCGAGAATTCAGCGCGAGGGCGGTGGACATGTCCCCTCGTGCAGCTGGTGCTTCCCCCGCCCTCACTTTTAAAGCCCCGTGTTCGCTGGAAGGGGCTTAACCAGACTAGAAACGGGGCCGAGACGGAAATGACGCTGATAATAAATCAATAACTCAAATTATTTATTGATTTATTTGATTTGTGTGCCGCCGAAATCCGAGGACTCTCGGCGGCTAACAACACCAAAACGATACAGGAAAAACCCTTGAAAAACAAAAACAAAAGAAACCCCTTAAAATAAAATAAAAAGCCCATTAAAATAAAGGATTATCATCCTTGCCCTCTTTGTAGTAGCCAGATTTCAGTTTTATTTTTTATTGTTGCCAGTCTGTAATCTTTACTTACTTGTTTTATTCAGTTAGGTCCATTTATATGGCTGTCCGTTCTGGATGGCGAACGGCACTAAAGCAGAGGTTTCCCCTGACAATCGCGTCCGATGCTAGGGGGTGGCGCTCACCTCTCTTTCGTAGCCACAGAGCCACCGTTGCCCGAAGACACTCCGTGGTCATGTGGCTGGCATGACTATACACCGAGCCGCACGGAGCGCTGTTACCTTCCCACCAATTTAGGCGGTACCTACTTACCTATTTGGATTTTGCATGCTTTCAGACTGCCAGGTTGGCATCAGCTGGGGCAAGTGAGGGCAGCTCGCCCCGTTCCGCAGTGCCTGGGTCTCAAACTCGGGCTGCTGACCTTCCAGCCAACAAACCCAGCTCCTTAACCGCTTGCGCCACCATGCATCCTTAAAAGCATGCAAATTATAGAAAGCCAGTTTGATCTGGTTGTAAAGGTGCTGGTCTAGAAACCAGGAGACGGTGAGTTCTAGTCCTGCCTTAGGCATGAAAGCAGTTGGGTGACTTTGGACCAATCACTCCCTCTCAGGCCAACCCACCTCACAGGACTGTTGTTGTGGGGAAAATAGGAGGAGGAAGGAGCATTATGTATGTTCACTATCTTGAGTTGTACATAAAAAGAGGATAAAAATTAAACAACAACAACAACGCAGAAATGAACATCCAGAGTTCATTTTTCATATCTATTACCATTTTTTTTACCTTTTTTATGCAGTTGCCCATCTCACATATATGACTTGGGTGGCTCACAGAAAATTAAAAATATAAAAACAACGAAGAAGAACAATGCAATAGTTTAAAAACAAGGACAAAAATAAAGGCATATAAAAAGAAAGATTTTATGTATTTGCTTATTTATTTTTATCCTGCCTTCATTATTTTTACAAACAACTCAAGGCAGCAAACGTATTTAACACACCTTCCTCCTCCTGTTGTACCCGGAACAGCAACCCTGTGAGGTGGCTTGGGCTGAGAGAGAGCGACTGGCCCAGGATCGCTCAGTTGGCCTTCAGGGCTAAGGCAGGACGAGAACCCGCAGTCTCCTGGTTGCAGCTGTTAAGCAAATTGTGATGCTTATAAAGTGAACACCACAGTCATTAAGGAAACCCTTTGTCCTCAGTGGGCTGTTTTTGGCCGGAAACCGCAACTAAACTCTGGTTTCGGGTAAAAAACACTGTAAATTGGAGTCACATGATCATAGGATGCTGCAAACAGCCATAAATGTGGGCTGGTTGCCGAGCACCCAAAGTATAATCAGATGACTGCAGGGTGGACGTGGACATCAGAACTTCACATCCAGGTCGTAGCTAGCTTTTTCAGGGTCCGTTGTAACTTTGAAAGGTCATTAAGCAACTGGTCTTAAGTCAAGGACTACCTGTAGAGTGGATAGCTAGACCAATGACTGAGAGAGCCTTAGACCAAGGAGACTGGCTTGCTGTAAAAGAGGTGGGGCAATACTCATATCCCATAATATTAAGAAATGTATGGGGAGATTGTTTTTTAATTTATTTTGCTGTATAATTGGGGCTGATGTGTATTTATGTATGTATGTATGTTTGTATGTATGTAATTATTAATCACATTTCTATGCCACCAATTTCCGGAGACTCTTGGCAGCTTCCATAGATTAGGGATTATACATTTCTTTATTTTTACCCTGCCCCTCTCTGCTGGCTGGCGATGTTCATATCCAGGGCATCCTCCGAGGCTCCTGCTCCGCCTCCGGGACAGGCAAGTTCTGTGCTGACTTGCTGCTCTGTCATTTTTCCAGCCAGCTTTTCCCTCCTAAGGAGGTACCCATCGATCTACTCGCATGTTCACGTGCTTTCAAACTGCTGGGTGGGCAGGAGCTGGAGACGAGTGACGGGAACTCACCCCGTCATGCGGAGCTGCAGATCGAACCAGCCAGAGTGCCGGCCACTTCTGGTCGACATAACTGGCGCCACCGCACCTATATATGTATTGAGGTCTTTGAGCTGTTTACGCTAATTCATAAATAACTTTGCGCAACTTTTTTAGAAACGGCATTGTCTCGACTTTATTCGTTGTATCTGTTAGCACTTCACAGTGTTTACAACAATGGAACATGAGTCGTTTTCTGGAGTAAGCAGATCAGTCACAACTGAGCATGCATCCCTCCCCCAAAGGAAACACAATAAATAAGTCATATCAGATGGGCTGAAGTCACACAGCGTCTTCGCACTATCCACAAGCCAGCTTTCGGTGCCATGCGGCGATGCATTATTCCTCCTGTGAGTTAAAACAGAAACAATGCAGTCCCGACGCGGCTAAACATCCGCGGGAGAGAAGTTGGTTTCGGTCGCTTTCTGTCCCGTTTCCCAAGTTGCTTCTCCCTTCTTTCCATTCTGCCGTTGTTCATTTCTTCTGAAATTCTCTTCCAAATCTCCTTTTCCTTCTTCCGCAAGCTGGCTGCTCCGATTGCCTTGCCGGTGAATCTGGCTTGGAGCACAATGCGGTCTTCATTGCGTGGCTTTAATGCCCGCCCTGCCTCCTTCTGGGCCTTGCGGAGACGCTAATCGCGCTGTGGTGATCATTTCCATCTGTCGCAGAACCCTT
Organism: Acrochordus granulatus; assembly: GCA_032468055.1. NCBI lineage: Eukaryota > Metazoa > Chordata > Lepidosauria > Squamata > Acrochordidae > Acrochordus > Acrochordus granulatus. The sequence continues at coordinate 19,680 of JANHZU010009708.1, read as the reverse complement.
GACGACCACTCCCCTGCGTGATGCGCACAGTTTGGGTCGCAAACCGAGGAGCAGCGAAGAAGAAGAATGCGCTCCGCTATGCAGTATCTGCACGAGGACGTCACTGAAATCACCGCCTTCTCTTTCTCCTTCTTTCAAGATCGAATCAAGTGATCCTGGTTAACTTTGGTGAGATTGATTCAAACATTGGTTTGTTGTTTTGGAGTGCAGAAATGTTCACCGCTGGGTTCAGATTAGGATGAACAACGGCAGTGGAGATTTCTCTTAATGAGGCCCAGGGGTCACATCAAGGAGTCACGTCTGAACTTCCCAACTCCCATAGAAAGGAATCTTTGCTCTCATGGCAGGAGGAGAAAAGGGTTGATGGAAAAAGCATTTCTCTAATGTTTCTTCTGGGAGCAAAAAAAGTAAATCTGGGTCCGGTTTAGAGCAGCCTGATACAATACAGGTAGTCCTCGACTTATGAACAGTTGCTTAGAGGCTGTGTGAAGTTACAACGGGCCCCAAAATAGCTACTTAATTCAAAGGTCGCATTTCATTCATGCCTTTCTGTGAAACTTTATTGTCCTGTGGCTTAATGTTTTATTTTTTTAGTATTCTGCAAAATGCTGCTATTCTTGTTCATTTAGAAGTTGGAAGTCAGTGAATTCTTCTTTAGGCATGACATGATCATGGACCAGTCGCTCTCTTTCCCAGCCTAACTCACATCAGAAGGTTGTTGTGGAGAAAATAGGAGGCGAGAGCATGATTACCTTAGAGATTAACTTATTTGTAGTTTATGGCTGTGAAAACTGGACAGCAAGAAAAAGCAAGAGAAAGGAAGCAAATACCTTTGAATTTGGAAATCGTTACTAAAAGTACCCTCGACAATTAGTCCTGGATCAAATTCCTTCCTTCCTTCCTTCCTTCCTTCCTTCCTTCCTTCCTACCCTCCCTCCCTCCCTCCCTCCCTCACACCATTTCTGAAGCTCCCTTCCTCAAGACATGAGAAAAGAGTACTGATCTCTGTCCTCATAGCTATCCTCTTACTGCACCTTAGAAATAAGGATGGTGGTACAGTCGCTGCCCTTACATTAGTGATTATTTTTGCTACTGCTTCTCAAAGAATATAGATGGAAAAAGAGTCATGGCTGCCTGCCTTCTCCATTTCTCCCCAGGTCTTTGTGGATCTTTTGCTTTCCCTGTTTCTCTTCCCTTCATTGCACCTTCCTTCTTGCCTCTCTTTGCACTGAAGAGCAATGCCACAACCCTTGACATCAGCACTGGCAACAGCCAATTGCTACCCTTGGAAGGATTTGTGCTTGGCCTGAGTGCAACAGTGACATACTGATGGGGTTGGCAGAAATAGGAGTTTACCAGGATGGAGGCTTTGCTATGAGGACAATGATAAGCAGACCATCTTGGCACCAGGTCAAGAAGGGTATGTGAATGAGCTCCTATACACTGTTCTCTATTTTTTTTTTGCTAACAGGAAATTAGAATCTTCCAAAACCATACATTTCTGAGAAGCATGCCAACAACTAGAGTATAAATCTATATTTCAAAACATTTGATTACTCTTCAGCTGAATCATTTGAGTGATTTGGCTACCTACAATGTTGTATGAGTGGACTTTCCTTTGTAAAACAAGTCTTTCACTTACTTTCTTTTACATACAGGTAGTCCTCAACTTACACCCATTTGATTAGTGTCAATTTGAAATTACAAATTAATGTCCCTGAAAAAGTGATTTATGACCAGTGCATGCACTTACAACCATCAGAGCAGCCCCCTTGGTTATACAATCAGAATTCAGGCACTTGACAACCAGTATGTCTTTGCAACAGTTGCTGCATCCCAGAGTAGTATAATCACCATTGCAAATTTCCCAGATGGCTTCTGACAAGCAAGTCAATTGAGGAAGCTGGGTTTGCTTAAATCTGCATGATTCACCAAACAATTGCAGTGATTCACTTAAAAACCATGGCAAAAAGGTCATAAAGGTTAGGAAAATCTCACTTAATGATTGGCTTGGTTAGCAATGGAAATTCTGCTCCCAATTCTGGTTTTACGTCGAGCACTGACTGTATACTCCAATCTATTGTGGCATAGATTTCTGGATAAACAGATACTTGAATTATGACAGGAGGAAGAGGTTGATGCAAAATTCTACTATTTGTTCCTTAAACTAGAAGGAACCAGTGCTTATATCATTTGTGATTTAGTATGACCTGAACCTTAATCTGAATACTTCTTTCCTTAAAAATTGAATTCAGTATCAAAAAGCACTTGGTTGATGCCTTTCTGGTCTCTATCACAATGGAAATTATGTCTGGATTCTCTTAAACAGCCCCTTTGTGCTCATGCACATTTTTCCTAACCCAAACTCTCTATGACAGCCAGTTTAGTTTTGTGATTAAGACATTGGACTAGAAGTGGGAAAATATGGATACTAGTCCTGACTCGGACATGAAGCCAGCTGGGTGACTTTGGGCCAGCCACTTTCTCTCAGCCCTAGGAAAAAGTCAAGGTCAAACTACTTCTAAAAACTATCTAGAAAACTGCATGTGATAGATGTGTGTGATCAGGAGTCAAGGCTGACTCAAAAACAACAAAATGAACAACCCTTCTTTAACCCATTGTCATTATATTATTTTTATGTTTTTTTCTCACATACCCAGTTTTCCATGAAGCCCACTTTATACACAATAACTTTTTCTTCTCCTCGGAAAATACCACTTATTAGCCAATGCTTTTCTATCAGCTTTTGAATGATAGTATAGATCTACATTATGGAGTCCCTGGTGCTCTCTGAGCTTGATTGTCTTCCTGAAGACATTTCATTACCAAACTAGGTACATCATCAATGTACACCTACATTAGTTTTCATATATTTGATAAAACATGTATAGAAATCCATCTATGTATAATTTATTATTGTTTATTCTTCCTGTTAACAACAACTACTTTTATGTTCAGTACCTTAATTTGGTTCTATCTACATACAACAATATTTGTTATTCATGTCCCTCATCAATATCCTTCTAATGGCATCACAAGAAATCTTTATAAAGTAATATATCATAAATACTTTAAACAACCAAATGTTCTCATCTTATGACCTGTTCAGTATTGAATCATTCATTAAGCATTCCATTAATTTTTTTCAAATATATTTTATTTTCAGGTTAAGCCACTATTATTGCTGTTATCAACCAACCTTCAACTCCATATTCACACCAAACAACCTTAATTTTAGCCTATTCACTTTGTCATTTGCTTTCTCCAAATCAACAAGCTACAAACTTTACTTCTTGCATTCATGCATTTCTCAATGATCTTCCAGAGATAATCGAATCTCCATAACCATGAAACTGTGCTGCATTTTCCATTTTTGTTCATGGTCACCTCTCAAACCTTTTTGATTGGAATTATGTCTAGCATCTTCCCAGAAACTCTCAACAAACTAATACCCCTGTAGGTTTTGCGTTCAATACTTGTTTCCTTTTTTACAAGGTAACAATTAAAGCAGTGTTTGAGTTATCAGACAGAAATACATTTTTGACAAGCACATTAAATAGTTCATATAGCCAGTCTGGCAACAATCAATTTCTACATTTAATGTGATTTTAGGCAAATATTGCTGGTTGGAATTCCAAAGAAGAATGAACAATTGTATTGGCATATCAAAATGACCTTAAGAGATGCTAACTAGGGAGCAGTCAAATAAGAGATAGCATAGCAGCCAGTGGATAGTGGGTAGGGCAAGAGTCTCAGAAGAGACTTTCCCTAATTCAGACTTGCAAGGTTCTGTTAATGTAGCCTTACAATAAAGAAGAAATTAATGAGAATTAGCTCATCTGGTTGTGTTTCCTGTCTGGTCCACCTGGTAAAACTGGCAACAACTGAAGCCAGAATGAATACAGTTAGCAAAACTTTAGGACAGATTTCTTCCCAGCCAGCTGTGAAGTGAAATTGGTGAGTTTGTTTTCATTTGAATCACACAACACAGGGAGGATTCATGTGTCCAAAGGAGAAAAACAGGAAAGAGGAGAAAGTGACTCGCTTGACTAGGCAAAAAGTCATGACCCAGGCAACTACATGGATCATTTTTACATCAGTAGACCATCTACACCTGTAGTATTATTATTTTTCAGTATTCTCACATAATCTATTACCTTCTTCTCATTCATTTCTTTTTAGACACTAACATTTATAGCATTTGTTCCAATACCACTTTTTAACAGATTGTTATCATTCACACACAAATCTCCAGCATTATTCCCTCGGTTCAATTTTATTTCATACCACTCAAAACTGCTGCATTTTTTTCATTGTTGTTTGGAGGTTACAGCAGGGAGCACAACTACCTTATACTGAAGAAAAATATACTCCTACCCAGATGTCATCCTTTCCCACTGAATGTACAAATTTCAGGAAGGACATACATAGAGCAGTGAAAGAGGAAAAGAATCTAACCATCTAGATTAGCCAAATCAGACCTGTTAATCAGCAGAATAACAGGTGTGGTATTGTAGCCAAATTGTCCTCACTTTCATTTTTCTCTGAATTTCCTATGCTTTTAAAAAAAAAAAAACATAACCCTTTCTTGCTGTCTTTGACTTCTATTATTTGGAATGATTTTTATGTCTTTAAATAATGAATACATTTCTTTTCTGGGCTTGTAGCTATCATTCTCTTTATGCATGTTTTTCCTCATTTATAGCATTTTTCATTTCACAATTCTATCAAATATCCTTGTTTTTATACATACACAGATGTACACATTAAACAACCTGTAAGCTATTGGATCATAGTTTTAGAGATATTTCCTTACCTAACCAGATAAACAGAAAGACCACAGGTGAGCAAAAAATAAGTGGAGGAAGAATAAATTCTTAGTTCCTGTTGGCTTCCCCATTGCCTTTCTTTGTAGGAAGCTTGCAGGGAGTATTGGAAATGACAATCATATGTCTGTACTGTCCACAGCAATGCAGTGGTGTGGCAGCATGTCAGCAGTAAAGCCGTCATACCTTTGCTGAATTTCAATCCCATGGGAGTCATAGGTCAGAGATTTTAGATGCATTTTGTAAATTAGTCCATTTTAAATACACTGATTCAAAAATTATTGCTCTGTGATGTGCTGTTTCACCCAACTGAAGGTTACAAACAAACAGACACACCAGTTTTAGTGGTACAAAGTTTATACTGTTTCAAACAGCTTCCTAATCCATACTGTTGTTAAGTAGTGACAAAAGTGGTTCCTTGGAAAAAGTCTGTCCCAGAAAACACTCTCATTGTCCTGATTCTCTCAGTCTTTGTCATGAATTATCAAGAGAATGTAGAGCTGTTGGAAAAAAAGATACCTCACTTTTGGGAAAGTAGAAAACATGAGAAAAAAAGTCAAGACAACTCCATTTTGACTGGGTTAAGTATAAGGACAGAAGGGCCTTGACTGGTTTTCAAGATTCTGTTCGATATCCTAATAGTATCAAAGTACTTTTTAAGACTCTTGTTTTCTGGTTATCTACGTTGAAGGGTTGATGGTCTTTCATCATAAAGAATCAGATAAATCATGTTTTATACATTCTTTTTTCTCAGTAGATGCTCACTCATCAGCCCATTCATTTAGTTTTGGTTTCCACATGACTCAGTCACTTTTCTTGTATTCTCCCATCTATTCATGTCATCTATCAGCATAACTTTAACCCATGGACAGTTTTCATTTTTTTTTCTGAGAACTCATCCATAGTTCTTCCAATAATAACATACAATAAAACATTGTGTGCAACTTTTACCAACCTGTGGATTTCTACTTTCATATACACTCACAACAAATTGGATAACATCAATTCATACTTTCTAACAGAAGCTTCTCTGCAAGTATTCATTCCACAAGCTCATACACCTTCTATTTAGATCTGTGATATCCTTTGTTTTTCTCTTAGTTTCCCTGACATACAACTTATTATTTTGTTTTATTTATTAATTTATGGTATTTATTTCTTAATCCCTTGATAAGTCACAATTTTCCATTTTTTTGGAAGTCCACAATTTTTCCACAAATCCAGGTCACAATTTTCCATTAGAACATTGGACCATAAATGTTTACTTTTTTGTTCAGTCGCGCAGTCGTGTCCGACTCTTCGTGACCCCATGGACTACATTACGCCAGCCCCCCCTGTCTTGCACTGCCTCCCGG